>JAULBY010053149.1:0-11477 GCA_032358315.1 Ophiocytium majus
GTTTTGTGCTGGGGCATTTTTCCACTTGCTTGCGTCTTTAACTTGTGTCTCGCCTTTTGAGTAGAAGTTACTAGCGCCTTTAGGGCCTGTAGGAACTGTCTCACTTGCGCCACTGAATTTAACAGGCTTGCTGTCCATTCCAGCTTGACCACTGTTGTTTAAGTTTGTGCTTTTTGTGTTTTGACCGTTGTCACCATGAGTAACAGATACTTTCTTTAAAGTAATTGCTTCCATCATAGCAGCTTCTTCGTCATGGTCTTGTTCCATGTCGTGCGTTAAATCTTCACCATCTTGTTCAGCTTGGTCATCAAACTCAGCGTCAGACTCGCCGTCGCCCATTTCATCACCGTTGCCCATGATTTGTTCAAATTCAGCCATCAATTGGTCTAACTTATCTTCAATGCTTACTAAACGATCTTCACTGCCGTCACCAGCCATGTCATCGTCGGCTTCGATATCAACGATATCGTCATCACCTTCGTCATCAAAGTCAATTTCTGCTTCTTCTTCTTCGGTCATGCCTTCTTCTTCAGCACTGATTTCGTCCATCATCTGGCCTACTTGACCGCCTGGGTTCATGCCCTCATCCATTTCATCGTTCATTATATCTTCATAGATTTCGCGGCTTTTTTCAACTACGATATCATGGAATAATGCACGGGCTTGTTCTTCGTTCTCATTGATAATTAAATCAATTAGTTGTTCAAATTTTTTGTTATCCATTGTATGTTTCTCCTAAGTAATGGCTTTGTAGAATTATTTAGTGAGTATTCACCAAACATGCTCAATAAGCACGTATTTTTTACGTTTTCAGGAGAAATATAGATATTTTACATTGCTGGTGCAGCAGCGTCTGGTTTTACACCATATTGTTCATGCACTTTTTTGATATACTTTGCTTTTTCAAAGTTACGAACGTCTAACATTTTTCTAAGTTTTCGTATCTGTCTTAGTGTTAATTTTGTTTTGCGGCTTTCTTTCCACTTTGGTTTACTGTTGTCCGCGGCAACATCTTGGTAGCCTTCTACAGCTGGATTAAACATTTCCATAAGTCTCATAGAATAGTATTTATCTTACATTGCATTACCAGTAGGCGCAGGCATGCCTCCTGGCGTGTTACCAGCATCAGTTACCGGTCCTGCGACTTCTGGGCCGCCTTCTGCACCTTCTTCTGGTTGATTTTCAAGTGAATCTGCGGTTTCTAAGTCACTATCAATGTCACCGGCACTAATGCCAATGTTACGAAGGTCGCTACTTTCTGGCTCAAGATCAGCATCTTTACCGTTTTCTTCACGCCACATTTTCTCATTCTTGTTGATTTCTTCTTCACTCAATCCTAAGAATCGTTCTAATGCAAAACGCTTACTCATGTACGGGAACGCTTCCATAGCTTGAAATGTACTAACACGGGCTGTATCTAGTTCACTTTGACGATAAGCAGCAAAGTTTTGTGGTGGATTAAATTCTAATGTGAATAGACCACTGTCAATATTGAACCCTCTCCAACGCAAGAATAACTTAAATTCTTCATCTAGCTTGTTGCTCAAATACTTCTGTAGTCTTTCGCAATATTGGTTGAAACGAAACTCTTGAATCATAGCTGTACCAACACGACCGTCACTTAATGGGGTTGTATTGTCATCAGGGCCAGTAGGCAAGTAACTACTTGGAACACGCAATCCACGTGCCAAACGATTATTGAAGTATTTCAAGTCATCAATTTCACCAAGATTCTGTCCACCGGGTAATACTTCAACACTACTACCACGACCGTCTGCTGTCATTGGGAAGAAGTAATCTTCATTCATGCTCAATGGATTGTAAGTAGCATCAACAATTGATGATCCGCCGTGAACTGAAGGGATACGTCTTTGATGTATCTCATTCTTAACACGTTCAACGAAAGCCATAGCTAAGTGACTTGGCATGTTACCAACGTCAATCTTAAACATTCTACGTTCTGGAGCACGTTGTACACGATAGATAAGAACCGCATCTTCTAGCAATTCTTTCTGTTTGTAAACTTTGAAAATGTTCTCTAAGATACTTTGTCCGAAAGGCCAAAATCTATCTAACCCTTCAGTTAAACTCAAGTGAACAATGTGTTTAGCATCAATTGCTGACTCACTTTGTCCTAATGTGAAACGACTACCAGTAGTGTTGTAGGGCATACTTGGAACAGTATATCCACCGCCGCCTCCGCCACCTGAGCCGCCACCTGTACCACCTAAGCCAGTTGCTGGATTAGCAGCAAAGTCTGAATTAGTTTTTTGTGCTACAGTAAGATTCTGTAAGTTAATGTTAATATCTTTGATAACATACTGTTCTGGCTTCTTACCTTCACTTTCGTTAACAATAACTTTAATAACTTTTGTGTTATCAATCCAGTATAGCTTGAAGTTTTCTGGATCACGAACAAAAACTTGATCACCGTACTTGATTGTATTACGGAAGATTTTGAATGTTCTTGTTCCAAATTCGTTTAGCTTACACCATTGTTGTAATTGTGTCTTAAGCAATTCTACTTCGTGAGGAGTTGGATCATCAGTAAATGCTAGATTGAATGGGGTATCGTTATGTTCGTTTTTCTGTGTACTGAATTCACTAATGATATCTAAACATGCGTTGATTTCAGCATCCACATCCATCATTTCATATTGATTATATCGTTCAATACGATTTGGGTGACCAGTATAGACTTCCGGAAGTCTACTCATGTAGTTTTTATAACCCATCTCGTGGTTATTCCAGCCGCCAGTTGATGAACCGTTTTGTCCTGCGCTGCCATTCCAGGCGCCAGAATTACTATTTCCACCACCGATGGGGCTAGAAATACCACTTTTATTCGTAAAACGTTTTTTGTAGGTCATAATATTATCTAGTATTTAGTATTAAACTTGAGAATACTTTAATAATTTGTCGGTGATATCATTACCGTCACGTAATGCAGATATCATTGTGTCAAATTTTGATTCCATGAGGTCGTGTAATGCTGCTAATATTTCAGCAGCCTGGTTTGAGTTAGTTGGAATATCACTAGCCATTACAGTAGATAACGGGTCTTTCTTTGGAGTAGCGTTGTCCTGTTCAGATTTTTCTATTCTAATCTTTTCACCCGGGTTTAATGGAACTGCTGCTTCTCTTAGTCCAGCTTCAGCTAGATTTACATGTACCCCACCTGGTCTTGGACTAAACACTCCGCCATCAAATGCTTTTACTGGTTCAGCGTTTTTTCCAGGGACAAAATTAGCCATTTGAATATGAACCGGATCTGGATTTGAAAACGTACCTCCCCATCTTAATCCATAATCTGATAATTTAATTTTACTGTTAATGTCTGCTGCTTGTTGTCCAGCATCAATAGCAACACCTAGCTGATGTGCATTTGGACTGCCTCCCAAGCTAGGAGGTAGTGCAGGAGTTGTCATCCCCCCTGCAGTTGGTTTAGTTTTTAAATCTCCGCCTGCGTCTTTCCAAGTTTTATAAATTCTTTCTTGATCGTCCGGCGATCGGTGTGCGCTAGCTAGATTTATTTTGCTGCCGCCTGCTGCCATAAAATCTTGTGCTGCTCTTACAATACGGCTTTTGAATTCTGGTTCTAAATCATCAAAATTAGATTTTTGACCAGTTAATCCACCAAAGCTAAACAAAGACGTTATATCAACGTTAGAGCCATCTGGTGCAGTAACTCCGGAAGAACTTCTTGCTCCTTTTCCCACTGCTGCGACTGGTGCTGCACCACCACTACCTTCTGCTAATTTAGGTGCACCTTGTCTTTTTATTCTTGCTCCTGCTCTATCATTTTCCGGTGTTTTATTTTCCCAATCTTCACCTGAACCAGCATCAAAGGATCCTAAACTAGATGCACCTTGTCTTTGTATTCTTGCTGCTGCTCTGGTATTTTCTGGATTTGCAAATTGATCAGGTGGACTAATTTTAATATAACCCATTGCCGCAGTATCTACTGCTTCTTCTAACTCTTTTATTTTCTTATTAAGATTTGCATTTTGAGATGCAGGGGCAGTTTGAGATGCAGCCGATTCTTTTTTAGACGACACCTTTGTTAATGTTGTTAATTTTTCACTGACGGTATCATTAAGTTTATCAACACTCTCAGTAGTTGCGTTTACTGCTTTAATCAAAGCAGCATTTTGTTGATACAATACATCTAGTGGTAAAATTGCTTCTGGTTTACCTGCTTCTCCAACAGTGACCACAGTGCCCTCAGCAGATCCTGGAACAATTCCGCCTTTTGCTCTTTTACTAGCCGGAGAAGATGTTTGTGCTGGAGTAGTTGCCGACGGTGGTGCTGCTGCCGGTGCGGGTGCTGGGGCGGTCGTAGGAGTTGATGGTTTTGCCCAAGATGGCAATATACTCATTATTCCATCGATCAAATTACTAAAAGCTGTTTTTATACCTTCAGCAAATGTTTCTGCCCAATGAGCTATTGCTTCTCCTGCTTTAAATAATCCATCTTTAAACCACACGAAAGTGCCCCAAAGCCCTTCAAGTAAAAACTTGAATCCATATCCAAACGTTTTAAAAGCGCCAGTTATATCACCAGTTAATAATTGTGCTACTATTTTTAATGACTGACTAAAAAGATCCAGAGTCCAAGCTAATCCTTTTATTGACCCCTCTGTTAACCAAGTAATTGTGTCTATTAGTGGTTGTATTACTACTTTCAATGGTTCAAGCGCATCGACAAAAGAACCCCATGCTTTTTTGAATAATGCTTCACCACCTGATCTTTCCCAAACTCCCATAGCCCAATCTTGTAGATCATGTGCTGCATTATTCAGCCATTCAGCAGCTTCTTTCAACCATCCGCCGGCTTCTGTCATTTCTTGTGATGCAAGTTCTTGACCGTTTAATAACCGTTCTTGTGTAGCTATTGCTGCTGTACGATTTGCTTCTTCTTGTTCTACTCTAGCTTTTGTTGCCGGATCTTCATTTTTTCTCATTGAAACTAATAATTGATCCAAACTTTTTTCTGGGTTCTTTTTCTGCAATTCTATCAATTGGTCTAATTTAGTATTAGAATCATCAATCTTTCCGTAATCGCCTACTAGCTTGCTCAGATCGCCGCCAACTGCCGCTGTGTCAGCATATTCGACTGCCCGTGTATATACTTCTTTTATACCGGTTGCATATCGTTCTACAGCAGTCCCAATGTTCTTATCCAGCATCTCTATCATTTGAGGTGCGGCTTGTATCATCATTGCAGATGCTTCACTAATTGGACCTTTGCCCGCTGCTAATTCTGCTGTACCTTTAGCTTGCTCATTCAGGCCTTGTGCCTGAAATGCTGTTGCTACATCTAAATATCTTTTTAATCTTTCAGCCTCTTCTGTGTTACCTGATGCTTTAGCCTTCATCATTGCAGCACGTAAACTTTGAATTTGCATAACTGCTTCTCTTGCAGTTTCTTGTTCTTTGCGTGTTGCTCCAGTAAGAGTTGCCATCTTATCAAGTTCAACTACATATGCGCCTGCGGCTTTTGCTTGATCTTCAATAGATTTTTTTTGCATCAACCCAAATCGTTGCTCCTGAGCCATATACTTTGCAGTATGCTCCATCATATCTTCACGGTCAATGCCCATCTCTCTAAATGTTTTTCCTAATTCAGATTTGATTAGGCCTGCTGAAACATCTAGGAAGTTCTTCATACCGCCAATTGTGCCAGCTCCAAGCATTGACATTTCTTTGGCGTTTGCTTTTAATACAGTGTTGAGTTTTTCAAATTCTTTTATTGTAAGACCGACTTTAGCTAGATCATCTTTTAATCCGGTCATGCCGCGGGAACTGGCCATTGATGCATCACCCAATGCACCAAAGTCTTTAAATAATTCGTCTAATAATGCGGCTTGTTTCTTTTTAAGTTCAGCCGTACGCTTCATGTTCTCGGCTTCAACTTTTGCCGCGTACCCAAATACTGCTAACAATGCACCTATCGCAATCGCTAATAAACCAATTGGTCCACCTAACATTGCTACTTGTAGACCAGTTGCAGCAAGCTGACCTCCCATACTTACTAGGCCGCCGCCTAGGTTATCCATGGCGCCAGCCATTTCTTCCATTTTCGCTGATATAGCAGCAGCTTGTACAGAATATCCAGTTTGTCCGTCTAACAACGCATCTTCATATGCGACTTGTGCTTTATAGGTACCTACTATAGAAGCCTTTAAGAAATCAAACGCAGTGGTCAATCCTAATTTTAATAAATCTTTTCCTAAATTGCTTAAAGATTCCTTTACATCTTCAGTGGCTTGTTTGAGTTTATCTTCTGCTTCTTTCTTCTTTTTTAAAGCAGCAATTTCTTTTTCTTGTTCGTCAGTTAATAATTTTGTTTGTTTTACTATCTTGCCATTCTGGTCAAACATGAACCCCAGTTGCTTTATTTGATCTTCATATATTTTTTTGCGTTTAAGTTCTAATTTGTTTAGTTCTAGTTTAGTAAGTAATTCTTCTTTTTCAGCCTCAGAGGCGTCTGCTCTTATTACTCCTTCCTCTATTAATGTTTGTAATAATTGATTTCTAGCAGCTTTTTCTTCGTCTATGGTTTGTTTAACAACATCAACACGTTGTTTGTCCCCGTTTGTTACTTTCTCTAAGGTTACCCCGTATTCTTTTAGTAAATCATTTGTTCTTTTAATGCTATCATCAGCTTTGGTCTGGTCGATTAATTTTTGTCTCTCGGCTCTTTCTTTTTCAGAAAGAGTAACGTTTTGATTCATGGCTCCAGCAATAGCCGCCATGGATTCCTGAACTTGTCTCAGTGTTTCATTGAACTCGGCAAACAATGCTGTTGTTTCGCTGGGGTTGGTGTCGTCAGCCATATTAATTTTATCCGTATTATTTAACCAATAAATAGTTTACACATGTATTTATTGTTTATAAAAAATACATTTTTTTGGAGAAATATCAATGAACAACCCACTAAAACAATACTTTCGCCGTCCGGCCCTTTATCTTACTTTACCAAGTAAGGGTGCTTTCTATCCACCGGGCGCACTAGAAATGCCAGAAAATGGCGAACTTGCAGTATATCCAATGACCGCAATTGATGAAATTACTAGCAAAACTCCAGATGCATTATTCAACGGAAATGCTGTTCCTGACATCGTTTCTAGTTGTATTCCCGGAATCAAAAACCCATGGGCTATCCCCAGCGTAGACATGGACGCTATTTTGATTGCCATACGTACTGCTACTAGTGGCAATGAATTAGAAATTAATAGTGAATGTCCAGCTTGCAAAGAAGAAAGCAAGTACAACATCAATCTAGGTGCATTACTAGGCAGTATTAAACCCAGTGATTATTCTGGAATATTACATGTAAATGAATTAGTATTACACTTCAAACCATTATCTTACAAAGAAGTAAACGATGGAAACATGGGGCAATTCATAATGCAACGTGAAATTGCAGCAATGCAAGAGATAGAAGATGATACCACTAAAAGTGCAAAATCTAGCGAAATTATGAAAAAATTAACTCAAATGAATATTGAATTAATTGGTAGTGTAATTGAATCTATTGATCTACCCGATCAAAAGGTAACTAACAGAGAACACATATCTGAATTCTTATCAGGATGTGATAGAAAAACCTATGAGAAAATCAGAGAACATGTGTTATCACTAAGAGAAAGTTCTAATATCAAGCCACAAAAAATCAAATGTATTAGTTGTAGTCATGACTATGAACAAACATTATTACTAAACGTTTCTGATTTTTTCGGATAAGGCTTCTAAGCCTGGGGCCAGAACAGGTTCAGAAGCTGCTAGACGGAATGGATAAAGAAATCAATCAAATCAAAAAGAATGCGTTGAAGTTTTCCTGGTATATGAGAGGTGGAGTATCCTATGAGGATGTACTTAATATGTGTGAATCGGAAAGAGAAGCACTAAGTCAAATCATAGATGAGAACTTGGAAACTACTAAGAAAACACAATTGCCATTCTTCTAATTATGGAATAAATAAAAGTGTAGTTCGCGGAAGTGGAATTCCCAACTACTCTAACGCTTATAGGAGCAATCAGCATGAGTATTTATTTGTACGTAAAGACCCACAACATTACCGGTCTTAAATATCTCGGAAAAACAATAAACCCCGACCCGCACAGTTACAAAGGTTCAGGAACCATATGGCTACGGCACATTAAAAAACACGGGTATGATGTGACTACTGAAATTTTAAAAGAATGTATTAATAATGAAGAAATTAAACAATGGGGACAACACTATAGTAGTTTATGGAATATAGTTGAAGATAGTTCTTGGGCAAACTTAAAACCCGAAGAGGGAGATGGTGGCGCACGTAAAGGACAGATAGCATGGAACAAGGGCTTGAAGGGAGTGATGAAACATTCTCCGGAAGCAAATAAAAGACAATCAGAAAGACAAACTGGGTCTAAACGTCAGCCTTTAAGTGAAGCCACTAAACAAAAAATTCGTGAAAAATTATTAGGTAGAAAGAAAGGCCCTACATCTGAAATAACAAAACATCGGATTAGTGTCAGTAAAAAGAAATCAAATCCGTAATTAGTCATTTATAACGAATTAAGTTTTTTAGAGTGATCTTCTTTATAAAGATGGGCTTAACGCCCATCTAAGACCTCACTTCGTTCGGTCTTTGTTTTCTACAATTACAAATTCTTTATCATACTAATTGTATCTAGATATGTATTGCCGATTAGAAAGCCATGGTAGTGCAAATTTGCACCACCAATGGGAAAGGTATGTTTGCCATGACCGTCATCCAGTGTTATCTATTCCCCAATTAGTCGCCTATTTCTGACACTAACTGCTACCGGTTGCTCTGTAAAGTATTATGGGACTGTAGTGAAGCTAACAACTTTAGTTGTCTCTTCCGCAACGCACATTCTATGAAATCAAGATAAAGTATTCATAGACTTGTTGAAGGTTCGCTTTGCCGATTGCCTTCTCGGTATATCCATAGCTATTGCTAACTATGCTTACTCCAGATCCGTCAGCACAGCACTATCTGTACAAACTCAAGGAGGACTCACAAACTGAGCCGTCGAATTTTTATATATTAATTGTTAAAAGGGAATCTGTTTCTGTTGACTTGGTGTCTGTTGTACTAGAATATGTTTTTAATAAATCTGTATTATGTAGAAAGAAACTATCAAATTCGAAAATCATCCAGTCTCCATGTTTTTGAGATGTATAATATGTGAAATTATCGGCTACCCATGTTAATTTGCTTTGTACACAAATATAACGACCCTTACGATTAAACTTCATAAACAGTATGTTTGCATCGTCTGGATCAGCTACATCCATAAGCTGTCCGATCCATGTATCTATTACTTTACATTCCCCTGTAAGTAATAAATGAAAAGGAAAATCAGCATAAAACTTGCACTCAACATTCATTTTGGTAAATGTATGCCCTGGTACAATATCACCCTTGAACGAACGAATCTGTCCTTCGTGTAATACTTCTGTTCTGCTCTGATTCTTCCCGCCCACATAAGCACCCGATCCAGGAGCACGAATGAAACTTTCACTGTATTTCTCTGAGAGATATTTAGCGATTTCTCGCTCAAAACCGGACCCTTTAGCTTTCTGTGGACTTGTCATACTGTTACTTATCACTGATTTCATCGTAAGATAAATTCCTTGGTCCATTGATTTTTAAAGGTTGTTAACCCATTTTTAGATTTGGTGCATGAACGTTTGCATAGTTTGTCTGGATTAGAATCCCATGTATTAATTAATGAATTAAACCATTCAGTAACATTACTATTGATATTACCTTCAGGTTGTAAACAACAGGGCATAAATCTGCCATGTGCATCAACATATATACTATTTTCGTCCATTGCAAAACAATCTATATTACCCTCAGTAGTTATAACATTGTTATAACCTGTTGGGGGTTTCAGATATTCTATAGGAAATCTATCATATCGTCTACTCACTTTGGTTCTAAAGGTATTAAATTTTAATTCTTTTGCTAACTCTAGCGCCTCTTCAACTTGATGTTGATTGTATTCAAACACAATCATTTCCCATTGAGCATTGCCTCCGGCATTAGTAAATGCGGAAACATTTTTTATAATCTTATCCCACTGAACACCCTGACGATAGATGTGATTGGTATCTTCTAGACCATCAATTGAAAATACTGCATAGTCTTGTTTGTTAGTCATTAATGATGCTAACTCTATCCACCAATCAGGGTTTCTAATACTACCATTAGTATTGATACCTAATGTAATATTTGGATTGTGTTTTTTAAAATACTGAAATATCTTTAGCGTATCTTGACCAGCAGCCGGATCACCATAGACCCCACACATAAACATCTTGTCAAGTTGTTGAACAAAACTAATAGGAAATAATTCCATAGCTTTTTCAATGGTCATGTCACTATCAACATACTCAGTAGTTGTACGAAGGCATTGGGGACATTTAGCGTTGCACGTAGTTGTAGGTTCTAAGTGCAATATCTTAACGTCATCCAAATTAAACATTACTCAACATCCACTGCTGTGTTGTAGCTTGTAAAGCCGTTTTCTTTTACAACTTTCAAAACATTTGGTACACGACCTGCTAGTTCTTCTCTATGTGAAACAAGCCAAATACTTTTCTGTCGTCTACGTGACATATCTTTTAATATTGCTAAACTGTTTTCAACACCCATAGTGTCAAGACCTGAGTCAATCAATTCATCAATGAACAATGTGTTAATAGGTGAGTATAATGATTCCCATACATCACGGAAAGCAAAGCTCAAGCCAAGAATCAAACGATTACGTTCACCGCGTGACAAGTTATCAAAGTCAAGTTCACGACCTAACTCTGTAATCTCAACTTGCAAATCATTCTTAAAGATAACTTGATGCGGTAGACCAATCTTATCTAAGTAATGAGTCAATCGTGCGTTTAGATAACTCAAGTTCTGGTCAATAATCTTCTTACGAACAAAACTATCTTTGCTAGTTAACAAATCTAACAAGAACTTTTGATGTTCCATTGTTCTTGTTAATCTATTGATAGCTTCAAAGTCAATTGATTGTAATGCTTGTGTTTCCATCTCAACTACTTGTTCTGCATATGGATCAGTCTCTTGTGACTTGTTATCAATTTGATTCAGTATGTTAGCAACTTCACTTGAATGCTTTACAGCCTCTGCTTCGGTGTCATAATGAGTGACAGGCTGTGGGCCCAAAATAACAGGAGTCAATTCATTTAGTTGTTCACAGAATGGGTTAGACTCTTGCTTCTTGTCTTCATATACTTTCTTCAAGTTAGCTACATCCCCACCATGACGAATAGCTTCTGCTTCCGTTTTGTATTTTGGGGTAGGTTTAGGACCTAATGCAGTAACCAATGACTGATTGATTGATAATTTATTTTCAAGGTCAACTAACTCAGCACGGGCATTCTCAAGTAGTGTAGTCTTTTCTAATGTAACTTCTAAATGCTTGTCATCATGGAA
>JAULBY010053160.1:0-11477 GCA_032358315.1 Ophiocytium majus
AGGGGGGGGAGGGGGAGGAGGAACATGTGAGTGTGCATGGCTTCTCCTTGCAGGGCGACACTGACAGCGGGTGTATGGCAGAGGTTTGGTGTCCTCAGGAGCGAAGCAGAGGTGCGGCACGCAGGTTGCTGTGCAGATGCACACATCCGATGTCATAGACGAAATGCCAAACGGTTACAGGTCATACACTCTTTGGCATTCTGCTACCGCCACCAGTGTTCTGTATTCCATTCCCCTGCTTACCCTTATTTACAAAGGCACTGCACCACCTCGGCACTGCAGGCCTGTGTCAATACATGGTTGTGCATGTGCCCATCGTGCATACACCACTGCGCAGTGCAGCAGCCCAGCCACATCAGCCGCTCCTGATGAACCCGCACACACACACGGCGGTGCTAGTAACATGGTGGTGCTACAGTAGTGCCACAACACTGACACGTGCCTCTGTTCAAACAGTTGCTTCTGCACACTGAGGCAAGTCCTCCTACCACTGACACATGATAGTGTAGAAACACCATGCAGGTTTTCATTTTCAATGCTGACACTCCATACGTGCCTTTATGCCCAACACTGACATTCCACTCCACATACACAGGCCAGACCTCCCTACCACTGACGCACACAAGTGGACTAGGCAACATTTACTGTACATATCATACGGTGGGCAACCTTTGTGCTTACATACAAGGAGTGGTTTGAGCCATTCAAGGCTTTTATGAGGCTCGCTACCCCTGTACTGCCGAGCCAACACAAGCAACCCAACATGCGACAGTGCACCTGCCGCTGCGCCGCCCTCACAGAAACGTAGTTGGCAAGCCCCTCCAAAACTCGAACTACAACCTGCACCAAACACACAGTGACCAAACCACCCCCCCCCGCCCCCCCCAAACCAACGCGCTCACCTCCGTGCAGGGCTTGGGGATGCAGCCGTCGCCGATAGCTTGCAGCTGCGCGAGGGCGCTCGGCGTGAGCTCCGCGGCGCGCCGGTTGTGCTCGCGCAGCAGCAGCGTGTGCAGCGCGAGCGTGCCCGGCATGAGCGCGTTTCGCTGGTCGGCAATGAGCCACTGGTCGCTCTCCGTGTCCAGCAAGGGGAGGCCGTCCGCGCTGAGCAGCATGCGCCCGCCCGCGCGCTCCCGCAGCCGCAGCGCCGTCGCCGCGTCGCGCCCGTACACGCTGCGCGAAACGTGATAAAATATTGGGTGGAGTGTGGTGGCATACTACAAGTGTTAGGAGAGGTTTATGTGGTAACATTTTTTGCTTGGAAGGGAAGTCGCACGTGCGGCGTGGAGTATGAAGAGGCACACAGGGGCGGTAGAGCTCTAGGTCCTGCCCGCCCCCAGAAGCGATTGCACTCCCGCACACGCTGGGAAATACCACGCACGTCATTGGGAAGAAGAGTAGCCATGGTGTGGCATTGAGTTATGAAGAGGCACGCAGCAGCGGTAGAGCCGCGCAATTTTTCCAAAAGGTAAGTCATGTGTGGCATGGAGTATAATGACATATACCGGTAGTAAAATAGAAAAAAAACTAGCAGAAGTGGTAGACCTCTAGGTCCTGCAGTCCACCAGAGGGTTGTTACCCCTGTGTGCAAGCGGAGCACACAGCTTGGGATGGCGCCTGTGAAGGCAGCATTTTTGGGTACTGACCCTGTGATAGGGGTGACCTCTTCCAACCACCTGCCATGGGCGCTTGGGCAGGCGCCCTGTTGCTGCCGTGGTCACCGCTGCTGCCTACGTAAAGCACGACGTATAACTACCCCCCGCGTTGTGAAAGGCGGGATCTGCTGTTGCTAGCACGGGGGGCGTTATACAATGCACCCGCGTTATACAGAGTACCCCAATTTGTGCAGAATATCCCTCGTGTTATCGTCATTCAGGCGCTGTCAGGCTCGCGGGGGGGGTCGGTATACAGGGCTATATGCCGCTGCACAACGAACCCCTCGTTATACAAGACCCCCTCGTTATACATCGTGCTTTACGGTAAGCCTGCCGTGGGACAGCTTGCCTCTACAGCATAACCAGTAATGTATCACAACTTGCATCAGTTTTCCCCAGGCCATGCTTTGAGAATGCAAGTAGGTCGCTTCATGAAGCATGTTGGTACCATGTCATATCTCAGCGATTTCTCGGGTACACTGCTTCTGTTGGACCTAAACGGGGCGAGGAGGATATGACTGTATTTTGAGCGCTAGTGCCTCGGTATTTACTACAGTATAGCTGACAAGCCAAAACAATGTGTGGAGGCGAGGCATTTTTGGAGCCATCGAAACAGTTATTGATGCAAAAGTTTGACTCATGTAGCTACTGTCAGACAACATGGTACAGAAAAAACTCAAGCTTCGAGTGGCGCACTGTACTGTACAGTATGTGGGCATACCGCACGTCCACCCTTTTTTGTTGTTGCAGCCGCACGCATGTGCAGATATCTACCCTACTGCAGTCTCAGTGGCGGGCCATGACATAGTACAGTGCAATTGATTCCTTGAATCATGGTACAGTGCACTCGCGATTTTGTGTGGGGTAGTGTACCCCTGTAGCACCAAAGCAATACCCGCATTGAATCAAATAGGGCATTGTGTATCGTTTACATATAGAGTTATGTGACAGGTCTCTGGACCCCGCATTAAACCGCATACCGCACTAAATCGAAGCGAACTAAATCGCGAGTGCACTGTACGTCGCAGTATGTGTTAGTCAATGTGAACAGCATGTGCAGCTGGGCGTGCCAGACATGATACTGCAAAGGCCAGGCAAGCAGCACGTCCAGCTCAAGCACGCGTGGGCTTTTTTGAAGCCGCAGATGCTGCCACTTCTGAACGCATCCCTGGCGGCAGTTTTTAGACTGTGGATTCGCGAGGCTACGTCTGAAGCTGACCAAGTAGTCAGGTAGGTGTGAGGCTGAGAATTGTACTACTTGAGTGTTTGCACGATGAAACAATCAAAATATCTGGTGCCCCACATTGCAGCAGTACTTCCAAATAGGTGATATCCGGGGTTGACAGCTGCATGCCAAAAAAATGCAGGCAGTGCATTTTTTGGACACCTCAGACTTTATGATTCTAAATTGAAGTACATCAACACAAGCAGTGCAGTATTTTGTTTTCAGAAGGTTGTATGCCAAATCTTTCCACATGACATGTGTGCATATTGGTGTCGTGCACGCATAGACTGATACTCGCGCTTTTTGGGTACTTGGAGTACTTACTAGTACATATTTTACGCTCTTGGATGATGAGTTGCACTGCTATGGCGTGCGGCACATCGTGTGTACTTACCAGTAGTGGTATGTGTGACGATGGGTCGCCGTGTCTCATTTATCATGCGCTGTATAATGTACTTCTGAAGTATGTATACACCGCGTTTCGCATAAACATACTTCGGAAGTACCGCTGAAGTATCTAAATGCCTGGTATGATTTGTTTTATGAATGAGCACAAGTACACAACATGTGCCCTATGTTGTGGTTTTACGCAAACACATGCTGCATTTTGTACTTGAAGTATTTGTGGTACACACACTTCGAAGTATGAAGCATAAACTCCACTGTTGCACCCACCACTTTGATTTGTTTCGATTTATTATAGTTTATTTTCATTTACTGAAATGCATGTACTTCAGAAAACACAGCTACGTGTTGACATGCATGCCAGCAGCACACATGCAGGCGCCAATATTAATGGCAACACGCGCATACCTCAGCTCAACTCATGACAGCGCCCACCACCGGGCTTTGGCAATTCAACGTTTTTCACATTTGGGTTACACTTCAGACCAAGTCCTTCCCCCAATCAAACGCGCCGCGACGACTGGTCTGTTATTGCACAAGCGAAATGTGCCGTATTTATTCACACAAAGCATTTGTGTGTTTATGCTGTGCCTGCATGGGTTTGTAATTTACTGAATGGTGCCATATTGCTGTACTGAGGTTCTTCAATGTTGAAGTATGAGTAAGTTCGTGCGTTACTGCAATCATTGTACTCCAAGTATCATTCGACGTACTTCAAGTATACACATGTACTTCGAAGGATACTACTTCAGAAGTAATAAATTATGTGTGGTGGTGGGGTGGCTAGTTTTTCATTCTGGGTTTAGGGTGTATGATGTATTTTGTACATGTATTGAATACCCATGGACAATCCATCAACATTTATATATACATCTACCGTACATCGCTCCTAGACGAGTTGACAAACATATCTACAGATCAAATAAATAAATAATAAAAACACACACATACCGGTGCTTCGTACTTAGCATGCACGTGTAGTGTTGGGTGACAGCATCCGCAACTCAGCTTGCCCAAATCAGCCCCGAATTCGTTCGCTGTTCCTGACATTTTGTGTGAAAACGTAGGCGCCCGGGCTCCACTGAAAACAATGAAAAAAATGTGCCATTGCCACCCAGGATGGGAAAAACGCTCTGCTGTGTGTACTTGAAATGTTTACTTGTCAACACACACGTCTTGACTGGTATTCGTTTGAATACCACTAGTGTGGTGTACATGTACACACGCTACACTTGACAACTGCAGACAACCAAAGGTCAGGCATACACACCACCACTACAGCAAGGGCCACCACCGCGCGGCTGCCCCTGACGGTGCAAAAACTACCTCACTTGCTACTTCTACTTACACTTTGAAACATCTGGTACTTGCCACGTTGTAAACAGCTCCTGCCTCCTGGTTTGTTACGTGCAACGGTGCTCAGCATAAGCGTGCCTGCCGCCGCGCACCTGGCAAGGTCAAAAAATGAGGTCGCCACTTAGGGTTCCTGCTTCCCAGGTTATTACGTGTTACAGTGCTCAGCAGAAGCGTGCCCGCCGCACCTGTCAAGGTCGAAAAACGAGGTCGCCGCGTTCAGGGGCAGCCGCGCGCCGTCCGGCTGCACCAGCGCCTGCGCCCTGAAGTAGGGAACGGTGATGGGCGGCGCGCCCTCTGGAGCGCACACGTCCACGGGGCACTGCTGGTCCGCCACACCATCGTCACAGGGAACCTGGAAAACAGGAAAAGAGACGGCGCACGGCGGCGCGGTGCGGCATGCGCGGGCATTGCCAAAATTGTACCATACAAAAACACGGTTCTTCAAATTATACATAGTAAATGCGCTTTCTCAGAGCTACTTCCGGAGTCTTCCCGTAAATTGTGACACAATTTCAGCGTAAACTAGTTTCTATTGCACCAAAACTGCGATCATGTTTTGCCCTGAGGGAATCTGGTCAATAGAAAACAGACAGTGTGCGGCCGCAAGGTGCGGCATGCACAGGGTCGTCAACATTGCACCGTGCGAACATGTACTTCAAGGTACTTCAGAAGTATTTATAAACTACTGGTATTAGGGTCGTCAACATTGCACCGTGCGAACATGTACTTCAAGGTACTTCAGAAGTATTTATAAACTACTGGTATTAGTAATTTTTTTTTCAAGATTTACTTTCTGAGCACTACTAGTATTATTGCCGTAAACAGTTTCACCGTCAACAAATGGTTGTATTGCACCAACTGCAACCATGTTCTGCCCTGAGCAGAGTAAGGCCGTAACAAACGTCCAGGCATTGCACCACCACGGTACCGTAGTAGATATAGGCATCTGCAGCGGATATGATGGAATTACCGTTGACCGCCATGTCCACAAATTACGATTTTGGCAACCCTAGCTGCAGTGGCACCTGGTCTGTGCGCCGCCTGGCAACAAAAGTGATGCTCTTGGGCCCCAGGTTTTAATTGTCTTTTCACAGGCACATGCACTAATGAAAAGCCACACCTGCGTGAGGGACAGTGTATGTATACGCGCGTGGCCCACAGAAGTTGCTGCAGCCAGAGAGCTGGAAGCAGGTGACAGCAGGTCACGCTCGCACGCAGTGACACACATTCAAGTCAGTCACTTGCACTCACACTCAATGACTCGGCTGTGGGCGTGGTGTCCACCAGGTCATGGTACAGCAGGAGACCCCGGTACACCCACGCCTGCAGCAGCAACATGGGCGCACCAGGCACACCCAGCAAGGTCAGCGGCATGTGACAGCTAAAGGGTTGCACGCATCGCGTGATCAGTGGTGGACACTATGCTGCAAGCCAATGGCAGAGACAGCTGTGGGCAATTGCAATGCGGGCCAGCGCAGGGGCGCGCACCCAGCAGTCACTGGCACGAATTTGGCGGGATGAAGGCACAAGCAACGCAGTGTGTGGTCACCAGTGTAATGTGGAAATTTGTCAGTCAGAGGGACCAGCTGAAGCCTGCAAATTCATACATGCTAGATACTTCTAGAATTGAAATATATTTCTGGGTGAATAACTCTGTTCAATATGTGCCTCTATGCAAGCTCTCAGACAGTGCGCTGTGCGGCCGCGAGCCGCGTCTCGGATCACCTTGAGAGAGTACTGGCCTGCGCCAGTACTTGCAAACTTGCGTGCACCAGGTCAACGATGTCAGTCAGCATACATTGGTTTGTATAACAGAAGTCTGACAACAGTCGAAAAAAATGGAGCACAGGTGACGGTGAGCACCTGGTTGACGCCTCTGTCGCTGAGCGGCGATTCATGCTTCAGGTACACCTGCTGCAGAATCTGTGCGCCGGTGGATGGCAGCAAGTGCAGCAAGTACAAGGCATGAAAATTGTTGTAAGACACACACGCGCTTGTAAATTGGCCATTTTCTCAGGTGCGTAGCTGTGCTGCAGGGCTTCCACATCCACGGCAATGGTAATAGCATGCGCGCATCAAAAACGGCGGTGTGCCCCACCGCACCCGTCGGCGAACCGAACTGTATCAATGTCGACATGCAAAGCGTCAGACATGGTACAAAGGTTAATATGGAATAGTATATGTCGTAGATGACGGGCTGAGTTGTCTGCCACTGGTGTTGGAGCAGCGGAACCCCTTCGGACAGGTGCAACTTGGCGCAGGCGACGTGCCCGGAAACCACGCCGCTGCTGCATACCATTGTGCAATTTGGTCCAGCCTCGCAAGCTAGTCATGCAGGGTGGGGGTGGCTCACCTTGCGAGCCGAGGGACTGGATGAGTAGTCCATGGGAGGTGCGCGGTGGGCACGGCCGAAGGGGGTGCCAGCTGCCCCCAGGTGGGATGGGTTGCTGTTGCTGCCATCGTGTGCGTACGACCGTAATTCGACCACTGGTGATGATGCTGCAACGGCATCCACCGCGGCTGGGCAAAAGCACGCCAGCGCACCGCACAGCAGTGCAGCAGCAGAGTGCCGCATGGCGTGGCAGATGCCGCTGGACCTGCAGCAGCACCCTGTGCCCGGCTGTGCCAGCGGTGACCACACCTCGTCAGATCGAGATGAGAAACAGAAAAGCAGGCTCCCGCGCAGGGGCAGGTTCCGCCCCGGGGCAGCGCCAGCCGCTTACCAGCAGCGCAGCTGCTGCGGTGGCGGTAGCAGATGCATATGCGCAGCGCATCTACAGCCTCTGCTGCAGCCTGTGCCCGCCCGTGGTGGCTCTGTGGCAATGCTGCCTGCATGCCAAAAACACGCCCGCCTATGCCGCTGGGGCCGCTGCCGGGGGAAAAACTCAAACGCACTGCAGGCCACCTGAAAATAGCAGCGTTTGCACCGGCGGCGACCACCGTGACCATCAGCAAGCCGCGCTACCACTCTCTGCTGCCGCATCTAATACCACACACAGCCGCTGTAAGCCTCCCCTTCTGTCGCTGCCTCTGCCCCTGCCCGTAGAGGCGCCTATTGCCCCGTCGATGGTCCCTTCGCGGCCGCGCGGGAACCCCTCGTCTTCAAGCGGCGGAAGGTTCCTGACAGGAACGTTCTGGCCCCTAAGCTAAGCAATAGGACAGTGGCGTTCCTCACGTGAGAACCTCCACAATGACAAACAAAAACAGAGTCGCCAGGCGCCGTAGTGCGTCGACCTCCCGCATGACTTGCCTTGCCTGGGCAAGGCGCCGTGCCAAGTCTGCAGATGCCTCCCTCCTCCCTCGGCAAGTGCACACTTCACACAACAGAAGCGCCGCTGACACCCCAAGCACCAAGCATGAAGCTCGGCTTCCTCGCTCTCCTGGTGGCCGCCTGCGTTGCCCTGGTGGCGGGGCAGGCTAACCCCGCACCCTTCCCGAACCGCCAGCTGAGCCAGGAGGAGATCGACCTCCTGCGTGACCTCACCAGCAACCACAACAACCAGGGCAGCAGCAGCAGCTGTGAGTGCGCGCGCTCCTAAAATCCTTCTCCTGTGGTGTTTGAACCATTTCACAGGCATCACAGTCGCCTCGCTTCGCTGCTGCCGTAGGATGTGGCCCTGCGTGCGCGCGCGTCCTCCGCTTGGTTGAAGTTGAGCAGTGCTCGGAGCAGAAGCAGCAGCAGCAGCAGCAGCAGCAGGCAGCAGCGGCAGCAGCAACAAGAGAACATAGATGGATGCACACTCACTGACCAACCGCAGACACGTTATGCAAGCACGCTGTCATGACACTCCCCACCCAAGCATTTCCCGGGAAAGAAGGTGCCAAGTGTCTGGGACAAGCCGTGTCCCATGCTGTCACACACTATGCCAGCACTTGTCTGCTGCGTTGACGCTCCTCTTCTCTCTTTGCTGCTGCGGCTGCCCTTTTTGGTGCGATGCGCAGCCTCCAGCTCCCACCTGGGCCTGGGCTTCGGCTACCCGTTCTTCGGAGGTGAGCGCCTGCCGCCAGTGCTGTTCTAGGCGTGCAGTGGTGGAGCAGCACCAGCTGCTGCGCCACACGTAAGCTGCCTCAGGGCTGCACATGTGCATGGCGCCTTGCGTTGTTCTGCGCGCTGGCGCTGCCATCTGCAGGTGTTGTGGTGGCCACCACGTTCCCGCCACACGTTTGCGCACCAAACATTTTGAAGACACAGCAGAACTATGTGCGCCCGAAACACTTGTAATGCTTGAGTTTACACTTGGCACCCCATGCTCCCAGGCACCAGAATGCTGGCTTGGTCTCACCAGAGCATGCAACTTCATAGGTTGCCAGGAAAGTGCTCAACACACCATACTCACGCACAGCTTGAGACATCGTGGCGCTTTGCTAAATGGGTTAGAATATGTCCATGCTGTTACGCCGCCCCCACTTCCACCGCGGCACCGCAACTGTTGCTACTGCAGATCATACGCCTTCCTTCTCGCCCACCCGCTCCAACAGGACTTCGCTTTGCTGCACCGTAAGGCTTATGTGCCGTTCGGCACCTGCCTGTGCCTCCTGTTGTGCCGACAAATGCCCATGGCAGCTCACTTGCTGTGCAATTTCACCATCCGCCAGCACTTCGGGCATTTGCCCCCCCCCCCCCCGTGCCCGCCAGCCCTTGCCGTTTAAACCAAACCGTTGCTGTTGTCCCCTGCGAGTGTGGCCACCACGCTGAAGCGCCAACAGCTGCTGAGCAGACCGTTCTGCGTTCCATTCTGCTGAGCAGTCGACTGATCGCCCCAGTCACACACACTAAAAAGAAATGAGCTGTTTGCTTCCACCTACACCGGGCACACGCCCACTCCTGCCCATGGACACGGCGCATTTCACTTCTCTGCTCACCGACCCTACCAGCCCTCCGCACTTGTGCTGATGTTGCTGCTGACCACCAACAAACTTATTTGCCTAATTCTTGTGCTGAGCAGGTCACGGCTACGGCGGCTTCGGCCACTTCGGCGGGCCGTGGGGCGGCTACGGCGGCTTCGGCGGGCCCTGGGGCGGTTACGGCGGTTTCGGCGGACCCTGGGGCGGGTGGGGCGGCGGCTTCCTCGACAAGAAGCCCAATGACCTCAACAACAAGCACTGAGGGCTTCCCAGAAGCGATGTCAGTGCTCAGCAGCGGCAGTAGTGCTGGCAGGTGGTGGGGGCAGCGGCGGGGTGACCGCACGGCCGCGCGCAGTGCGGCGCCATGCATTTGCACGGGCGCTGACCGCGTGCTGCGCGGGCGGGGTCGCCGCAAGGGCCACTGCCGTTGCTGTTGTGCAGTGAATTCACGTGAAGTTCATTGAAGGTGTGGGAGGCCTGCGGAGAGGGGTGGCGGGCCAGACAGAGGACACAATGCAGCGCGTTTGCAGCAAAGCACAGCTAGGTGGTGGTGGGAGAAGTGCGGCGGCATAGTGCGACAAGTCAATCCACGGGCTTGCCAGCAGCTGAGAATGCGCGCGTGCGCTGGCGCAGCGCCGCGCGCCGGGCTGGCCGATTGCGAAGTTAATTCACACAGGGCTTGGCAGTGGTTTTGGCGCGCGTGTGGCTCCTGGTGCGCTGCATTGCTGTCTGCCTAATGGTGTGCTGCATTGCTGTGTGAGTGTGGGTGTGCTGCATTGCTGTATTAGTGTTGGTGTGCTGCATTGCTGTATGAGTGTTGGTGTGCTGCATTGCTGTATGAGTGCCACTGGTGTGCTGCATTACTGTCTCAGTGTTGGTGCGTCACGGTGCCGCTGAGTGTTGGTACACTGCACTGCTGTCTCAGAGTGTTGGGTGTGCTGCATTGCTGTCTGAGTGTTGGTGTTCTGCATTGCTACCTCTGGGTGTTGCTGTGCTGCACTACTGTGTCTGACAGTGCTGTTGGGTGCTGGTGCGCTGCAGTGCCGTCTGGACTGTTCTCGTTGGGTTCCAACCCAATGGTTGCTACCAGTATGTTGTGTGGAGGCTTTTCCCTGTGCACACTCCCTGCTGGTGCCAGCATCATGTGCTGGCACGACCACTGAGCCAGTTTGCTTTGTCACACTGTAGTGTACCGCATGAAACCCTTCAAAAGCTGCACAATTCACAATTGGCATGGCTGGCCCCTGGGCACAAAGAAGCACCGACAACACTGCCAACACTGGGCGGCAGCAGCGGCAGCGACAGCAGTGCTCAGCAGCAAAGACAGAGTACGCTCTCTTCCATGGTAACGGTATTACACGGCATGCTGGCCTCTAGCGCGTGCAGCAGCAACCTCGCGTCGGCTGCGGCCTAAGTAGCCGCGGCGCACCAAGGCATCGTCCGTCCGGCGCCGCAGCGTCACGCGCCCTGCCCTCAAACAGCGCTGGAGCGGTGCGCGCCCCGGGGCACAGAAACACAAAATGCATGTTGCACACACACACGGTTGGTTGAACGCGGGGAGGGGGGTGACGAGTGAGGTGGGGGCTCCCTACTAGGAGTACGGTAATGCACAGGCGGCTCCCCCTTGCTGGGCATGCAAGAGGCTGAGCGCGGCGGCAACACTTTGTCACCTGCACATGTGGGCCCCCAGCTGTGAGCGGGCATACACACACGATCGGTTTTCCACAAAAGCCACAGCCGCCCGCGCGCGCTAGTACGCGCCCAGGCAAAACTACACAGGTCCGTAAACCAACTTCAACAAATGCACAGGGGTATTTGTGTGTGTGTGTGAGGGGGGGGGGGGGCGAGCACACAAGCCACCAGCGCTTGGCTGCTGCTGAGCACCGCCCGCCAGCAGGGAGTGGCAGTGCTCAGCAGCAACGTACGCGCCTGCCCCCCCCCCCCCCCCCCCCCCCCCCCCCCCCCCCCCCCCCCCCCCCCCCCACCCCCCC
>JAULBY010053171.1:0-11475 GCA_032358315.1 Ophiocytium majus
TCAAAATCCGGCCTAAGACACACACCCAAATCTGGCACCGGCGACTTCACCGAAATTTGAAGTGCGCAATCACACTAATATCCCGAATTCACGTTGGCGCGATATTTGGGCCATTTCTCGAAAGCACACGGCTACGTTAGGGTTAGGGTTAGCCTCAATTGCAATCAACTCTCTGGAGTAGCAGCGCCGGCGGCGGCTGGTGGTGCCATGTCCGACGGCGAGTTGAAGGTCAGCGGAGGCAAGCCGGTGAACCACACGAGTACGCCCGCGGAATTCCTCAAGGGAGCCTGTGAGTGACAGCAGTCCTCTGCTGCTTCGAAATCGCTTCGCGGCAAGTAGGAACATCGCACCCAAACCGCCCCTGTGCACTGTACCGCGACGCGTTTTGATCCGCGCCACGCGTACAGCCAGCAGTGTGTTGCGATTCCACCTTATGTCTGAGCCCCTGGCGGCCTCGGAGGCGCCCTAGTGCTGCCTGCTGAACTTCAAGTGGTAACATTTTTGCTGGGGCCCAACACAACACCTGCCATGACAGCATCATCCGACGCGCCTGCCTGCGCCCCCTGTCCCTTGCGCGCCCGCAGGCTCCCACCTGGTGTTCTGGTAAGCCGACAACGTGCTCAGCACCTATTGAGTCGTTGCTGCTGTCACTGCGCGAGGGCGAGAGCGCGCAAGCGCCACCCCCATTAGCACCGGCAACATAGCAGCACCGGCAACATAGCAGCACCGGCAACATAGCACCAACACGCCCAGCGATGCGTCGTACGCGGCAGTTGCGTATGCGTGGCCTCAGCAGGCAGTAGCAGCACCAGCAGCAGCCTTTGCGATTTGCGGCCTGGCCTTGTGGAACTTGCGTGCTGTCCCGGGCGCTGCCGCAGTGCCGCGGCGCCACGAAGTCAAGGTCTGACTTGTTGCTGTGTTGCTGCTGCACTGTTGCCCGTTTGGTCAGCTCTGCATGGGTGGGTGGCACTCTCACACCATTCGCAGGTGCGTGCCTGCCCTTGACTTGGCTACCTTGTGTACTCAAATCTGCCATTGTTTTCTCTTTGTTTTTGCAACACTCATCTGTAACTTTCGCGGCGGTCTCCTGGATTGCAACTTGAAGTTGGCGCTGCAGGCTTGTTGGTGACACCCCGATACCGACACCCATCTGTTCACGCCCAACTCATGCAGAACCAAACCCAAAGCACAGAATCTGCGGCCACATACATGAGACCTGTGACGACTGCTCTGCTGTTGCCGCCGGCACCGCACCGGCGCATGGCCACCGCAGCCGCCCCTGCTGGTGGTGGCGGTGATGCTGGTGCGGATACCATGACTTGCCAGAGGTGCTATTGAGCCAGCATCATTGGTATTCTGGGGCTTCAATTTGACATAAACACGACCAAAATACGCTAGGCGAGCTGGTAAAAGGACGTGCACCTTGGACCTACTCCAGTTGCGTCACCAACAAAGCTATGCCAGCATACCTTTTGCCTTGGGTGTGGGTGGTGGTGCTGCTTAGCACTGCTGCTGCGCAGTGCTGCCGCCACTGCTGCTGCTGCTGAACACCCCGCGGAGATTTGTCCCTGTTGTTGGGTGTGGGTGCATTGCTACTGCTGCTGCTGGCGCTGCTGCTGCTGGCGCTGGTGATGGGGGGCCAGGTGTTGCTGGTGCTACTGCTGCTGAGCACTGCTGTTGCTGCTGCTGAGCACTGCTGCTGCTGCTGCCGCTGAGCACTGCTGCTGCTGCTTCTCTGCTGAGCACCCCCCGCAGTTCTATTCTTTCTCTTTGGTGTGGGCGGCTGGCTGGGACTCGGACTGGTGGCACTGATTGGCGTCATTGCCGTGTACCCACTGGTCGTGCCAGTGCGCGAGTGGCCCTGGTTCCGCAGGAACCTCTCTGGTGAGCCATCACTAGCCTTGTTGATACCACTATCATGTGGCGTATGGTGCCGTTTATATAGTGGAATGGCTGTGCGAGTGCCGGGCCATTGGGCATCACGCCTGCGCGACCTACACTCCCCCAATGAACCAAAGAGTAGTGTTATGGTGGCCCTGGTTCCGCAGGAACCTCTCTGGTGAGCCATCACTAGCCTTCTTAATACCACTACCATGTGGCGAGCAGAATATATAGCATAAGTGATTCTGCGAGTGTCGGGGCGCCTGCGTGGTGCCAACTCCTCCAATCAGTATAATCATACGCCATACGCCGTGACCCGTCACTATGTGTCATTTGTTACCACGTTGAGCGCTGCGCCTGTGCTGCACCAAAGCGCCGGGCGGCATAACTACTTAAGAAAAAATGGCTTTCACCGGCACCGCAGGCTCACAAACTCTAGTGCAGATGCAGTCGTGTTTGGGGTTGAGTCCAGCTGAATTCTTTGATTGGGGGCCGCCCCTGGGTGTGGCTTGCCACCATTTTTTAAAAATTTTATATGTACAGTTAAAAAATATATATATATTTATATCACCACACAGGCTGAGGCCTGGCTTTCTGCCCCAGCCACGGGAGTACCTGGGCTCAGTCACCTTTTTGGTTTCTTTCATATAAACACCTATACATATCTATATATGAAAGAAACCAAAAAGGTGACTAACTATATATCTTTTATAACTTTTCAGGAGTGACGCGTCCTATTTCGGAGGTTGGCATACAGTCTTTTCGTGAAGTTGTTGCCTGGCGCTGAAAACTTTATACGTCAAGTACTGGAAGTTAAAAACATTACTGGGTGCCTCCCGAAGTATTTTACCTCCCCACGCTGCTTTGCGCTGTCAGCTACCATGCATTATCAAATTTTAGAGCACAGCACATATGTAGGTGTCTGAGTGGCTCCCACTGTGCGCCTCCCCGTTTGTTTCCGGGCTGCCATCAGCCCTGGTCACTGCTTTGAAAGAAGAAGACAGCGCTTATGAAGCGCCTCAGTACAAATGGCGTTTACTAAGCCCGTCAAGTTAATAATGCCAAGTGAATGCACGCAACTCCTCCAAAAGTGATAGCCACACACGCGGCTGAACCGACGCCGGCTATCATGCTATCATTAGTGATGGGTCGCAGCGTATAATTTTCGCATTATACGCCGTATAACGTATGTGAATACGCCATATGACGTATACAGATGAACGTCTTTGTACGGCAAATACGCCGTATACCGCGTTTTGGGCGTAGAAATACGCTGCATTTTGTATAACGTATGAAGTTCGTTATACGCCGTGACCCATCACTACCTACTAGTATGTGCCTAGTCCCGCTGGGCTTGGTGACTGACCCACTGAGGCACATGCATGTGTCGCCCGCCGCCGCTGCTCTGGACAGCCTGGGGACAGTACTACCACCCGCACGTGCAGTACCACCTGGAGGCGCCTGAGGATATTCTGTCCGCGGTGAGTCAGCCAACCGAAACAGCATACTACCACAGTACTAGTAGTAGTGATGAGTAATACATAGATTTTTTTGCTAGTGCCAGACAGTTACAAACAGTTTCAGAAATTTGCCTACGTGCAGTACCACCTGGAGGCGCCTGAGGGTATTCCGTCTGTGGCCAGTCAGCCAAAAAACAGTAGCATAATCTCTTTGCTATTGCCAGACACTTACAAACAGTTTCAGAATTGCCGCATGCCGTACCACCTGGAGGCGCCTAAGGATATCCTGTAGTGAGTCAGGCAAATATAGCAATATCTTCACAGTACATAAATGTACATACCACGAAGTACGATGATCAGTCAGCATGAGCTACCATTGTACAATAAATAAATTTGCCACGCCGTATGGTCCATACACACACTTACAAGTACAGGTACCGACCACATATTTCACATACAGTGCACTCACGACTCAGTGTGCTTTGATTCAGTGCGGTATGCGCTTTAGTGCGGGGTCCAGAGACCTGTCACAGACCGCAGGATTCCATATAATCAATACACAATGCCGTATTTGATTTAATGCGGGTCTTGCTTTCGCGCGGGGTGCTAGGGGGGCGACAGTACCCCGCACTCAATCGCAAGTGCACTGCACAGAAGTAGTACTTGAAGTAGGAAGTGTGTTTTCGAAGTACGTGTGTGCCTTTCATGCACGCATCCGAAAAATACCTTACGTAATACTGCTGCAGCACAGGTACCAGTGTACACATACCTACAGGGACAGAACAGGAAGCACCGGCAGGCGCCACCGCATCATGCTCTGCAGCATACCCTGTCGAGCGCTCCTCATCATGGCCGGTGGTGGCGTCTCACACATTTTGTATCACACACATAAAAAAATTTTTTCTACCGTTGCTGTTGAAGCCGCCGGTGTAAATGTTCTGCAACTGTGCGTCACATGGTTTGTTGCGCGCGCGCGGGTGTGTGAGCGCAGGTCAACAGTGGAGTCACCCTCGGTATGCTCATGCGCCACCGCTCGCATCAATTTTGCCCTACCATAATGTAACTGCTGTGTACTGTTCTGTAACTGTTCTGTAACTGTGCTTGAGCCCAGTTCAACAATGGTGTCACCCCCGGCGTGCTCATGTGCTGCCACTGAACGTCACCGCTTTGTAACTGATCTGTAACTGTGCTTGAGCCCAGTTCAACAATGGTGTCACCCGCGCGGTGCTCATGTGCTGCCACTCATTGTAACCGCCCCGTAACTGTTCTGTAACTGTGCACGTGCGCAGTCCCACAATGGTGTCACCCCTGGCGTGCTCATGTGCTACCACCCGCATGGCGTCCTGTCATGGTGAGCCGCTGCCCCCCTTGGCAATGCCATGGGTCGAAACATGAATACACATGCATGTACAGTATTTTCTGGTAGAAGCAAGTACTAGCGGTACTTAGTAGTACATGTGCATGCACATATACTGCAAGAAGTAGTGGCAACATGCCAGGCTTTCCTTAGAGTACACACACTTTGCTGAGCATGCCTGTTTGCTAGCAACCGCGTGTCTGATCATCCTTTTTGCGCTCACGCACGCTCCGTGTGCTACCGGTGCCCCCCTCTGCGATGCCATGGGTCGAAACATTACGCGTGCCACAGTACTTCAGAAGTACACTCATGCATGTGCAGTATTTCTGGTAGGAGCAAGTACTACAGTAGTACATGCGCATGTACATGTAAAGACATCGGTCGCGGGTTTGGGCATTACATGGCTTCACATGAAAAAATATGGGTCACACGTCATGGTGAGCCGGTGCCCCCCTTGGCAATGCCATGAGTCGAAACATACATACATATATGCACATGCATTTACAGTACTTCAGCAAGTACATGTGCATGCACTACGAAGTACATGTAAGATGCCCCCCTTGGCAATGCCATGGGTCGAAACATATACTTCAGAAGTATGTAGTATGATACTTGAAAGTATTATATACTGCTGTAGTACCGGGTACCTCTGAAGTATACACACATGCATCTACAGTACTTCGTAA
The DNA here is from genome assembly GCA_032358315.1 of Ophiocytium majus. Lineage (NCBI taxonomy): Eukaryota > Xanthophyceae > Mischococcales > Ophiocytiaceae > Ophiocytium > Ophiocytium majus. Next base: position 5,385 of record JAULBY010053171.1, read on the forward strand.
ACTACATGGCGGCCCCTGGTGTGTGGGGGGAGCATGGTGTGCTAGGAGCTGAGTGGGGGTGGGAGCAGGTGCCCTGGGACATGGGGCTGTAATCCGTTAGAGTAGTGCTCTGGCAGCATGCCAGGCTTCCCTTAGAGTACGCAGTGCTGAGCATTGCCAGCTTTTTCGCTACCTGTCTGATCCTTTTCTGGTCACACGCACCGTGTGCAATGGGCTTTCCGCGCCCTAAGGGAGTTTAATACGAGTACTTTAAGTACATGTACACGAGTGGTATATAGTATCGCTGCACGCGCTTGCCACTGTGTCCTCCCATTCAACCACACCGCGGGTGGCATTTTCAGGATTGTTGGGTGTGCAGACCAGCCGCGCGGGCAGCTCGGCGCATGTTCATCCCCTGTGGATGTTCATGTGTGTCCACGCGCTCATGAACAAATGTGTTCATGCGCACATGAACATGCATGCGGCGGGCACACACATGCTTGCCCAGGCCCCTTCCCTCATTCCCTGCCGCTGTCTTTATTACTGTTACAATCATGCCTCAAAGTGGCAGCCACTAGTACTTGCAGTTTGTTGCGGTGGCTCCAAACGCAACTACCCGGCGCCATCTCGCTGATTCACTAGTAGTTCGCATTGATTTAGTGCGGTATGCGGCAAGGTGCGGGGTCCAGCGACCTGTCACAGACCACATGATTCTGTAGAAACGATACGCAATACGCTATTCGATTTAGTGCAGGTCTTGCTTCAGTGCGGGGTGCTGGGGGGGTGGCACTACCCCGCACTAGATCGCAAGTGCACTGCACATCTCGCTGAAGTTGTACTTGAAGTTGTTGAGGTTGCCCAAGCTACACCACTGTGTGTGGTTGCGCGACAACGTATATGAGCAAGCCATATACACCGTATACACAACGGATATGCCGCGTATATATGGCTACTGCTTTGAAAAAAAGTAGTGGTAGTGACAGCTTGGCGCAGGCGTGTGTGGGTAATGTTCCTTGCTCTTGCATGGTGGCTGGCCCCAGCAGTGATGAGTTATTGCACATGTTCTGCACACCCTACCTCTGTCTGTGGTCATTATGTGTGCACTGCGCAGGCCAGCTGTGGGGTGTGTGGCAAAGTTGAAGTTGTAGTTGAAGTTGTAGTTGGATAGGTTCCCTAAACTATGGCTGCGCGCGCGTGACACTGAGCCGTTCACGCTTCACTACACTGCTGTGGCACGGTGGCGTGTGCTGTGCGCAGACCAGCTGTGGGAGAGTTGAAGTTGTACTTGAAGTTGGGTTTGTCTAAGCTCCCACACGCCCCCACGCGCCCAATGCTATGCTGCACGGCTGCGTGGTGCGCCGTGTGCAGGCCAGCGGTGGGGGGTGCGGGGGTGCCAGCGGCTGCCGGGGGGAGCAGATAAATATTGAAGTTCTAGTTGAAGTTTTAGGTGAAGTTGAGTTCGTCCAAGCTCTCGCACGCCCTCACGCGCCCAATGCTATGCTGCATTGCTATGTGGTGCGCTGTGTGCAGGCCAGCCGTGGGGGGTGCAGGGGTGAGCAGACCAGTGTTGAAGTTGTTGTTGAAGTTAAAATTGAAGTTGAAGTTTGTGTACTGTCATGCCGAGACATGAGGGCATGTGCGCACCAGCTACACTACGAAATCAAGGGGGCGGGCGACTCCGCGCCTGCCCTGCGGCGGCCGGCGGACACAGCTGTTGAAGTTGGGTTTGTCTAAGCTCCCGCTCGTTTGCCCAATGCTATGCTGCATTGCTGTGATGTGTGCTGTGTGCAGGCGAGCTGTGGCAGGTGCGGAGGCCTGGGCTGCCAGCGACGGCCGGGGGGTGCAGACCAGTGCTGCCCCACACTGATCATGGCCAAAAATATTGTGAGGCACGCACTCATATGGACGCACCCTATGCATACTCTATAGTGTATAATATACTGCTACTACTAGTAGTAGAGGTACGCTGCTCGAAGTATACTACTAGTACTTCTGAAGTACATATAAAGTACACACGATGTCCATAATACCATATGATAGGGGGCGCAGACCAGTGCTGCCCCGCACGCATGATGGCCGAAAATGTTGTGAGGCACGCATTCATGTGTACATGCCGTATGTAGTATGTTGCATAGTATGCTAATATCACTAGTAGCAAAAGTATGTACTTCGTATAGTAAAGCGGTCATATGCACATACCTGGTCATGGGTCACAGCGTATGATCTTCGCATTATACGCCGTATAACGTATGTAAATACGCCATATAACGTATGCAGATGGACGCATTTATAAATAGGGCAAATGCGCCGTACATCGCGTTTTTGGGCGTATAAATACGCTGTATTTTGTATAACGTGTAGAATACGTTATACAAAGTATGTATGTATAATGCCACATGATGTCTGTAGTTACTTCTAGAAGTACATTCTTCGAAATATGACAGGGGCGCAGACTGGTGCTGCCCCGGGTGCATCGTGGCCGAAAATAGTGTGAGGCACGGGGTTTATATGGACACTTTATACAGAAATACGTGTATAGTATACTGTAGTGCATGATATGGTACTACCAGTAGTACGCTGCAGTAGAAGTATGTAAATAATGCCACATGATACCTGTAGTTAGATATAATAGGGGTGCAGACCAGTGCTGCCTCCCACGTATCATGGCCAAAAATGTGGTGAGGCACGCGCGCACATGGATGTACCACATTTTTATAGTTTATCGCTCCTAGATGAGTTTTCGTATGTATAGTGTATGGTATTTTGAAGTATACTACTGCTAGTAGTTTTATTTACTTGCACCTGTGGGCGTGCAAGAACCCATGTCATGTATGCCAGTACGGCCACTGGGTGCCAAGGCAAATGCATGGCAATTTATGTACACTAACACAGAAAGGGCTGGCGGGGGCTTGGCAGGCTACCTAGGGCTCGACCTGCCAGGGCAGGTCGCCCGCCAGGGCGCCATGCAGTACTAGAAGTATGTACTGCTTGTTGAAGTTTACATATGATGCCACATGCTGTCTGCAATTACATGCTTCGTAGTAGTATGATAGGGACGCAGACCAGTGCTGCCCCGCACGCACTATGGCAAAAAACGCGGTCATATGCACACGCCATACTACTGTACTGGTATCTCATACCACATGATGTGTGTACATGACATACTTCGGGCTATGATAGATGTGCAGACCAGTGCTGCCCTGCACGCATCATGGCCAAAAAATGTGGTGAGGCACGCCCTCATGTGGACACATTATATGTGTACATTGTACCAATACATGATGTGCTGCTAGTGCTTCACTACTGCTAGTAGTAGAGGTATGTATATGTTTTTGCCCACTGCTGAGCACGCAGGCAGCACACACCAAGCACACACGACACAGCCCCATTGTCCCAAAATCCATCTGACCCAGCTTGCGTGCGCGTGCAGCACAGCCTCTCATGTCCCACAGCAAGTGACAGGTGCTGCCCGCGCGTTGTGTCGCGTGTGCAAAACCTGCTCAGCCTTCGGCGTGATGTCACATACATAACGCCACATGATGTCTGTAGTTACATATGATAGGGGCACAGACCAGTGCTGCGCCGCACGCGTCATGGCTGAAAATATTGTGAGGCACGCCTTCGTATGGACACGCCATATGTGTATCGTGTATCAGTACATGAATTATACAGTGCTATTAGGAGTAGAAGTATGTATGTAATGCCACATGATGTCTGTAGCTACATGTGATAGGGGCGCAGACCAGTGCTGCCCCGCACGCATCATGGCCAAAACTATTGTGAGGCACGCGGTCATGTGTACATGCCATGTTACTGTACAAGTATATAATGCCACATCATGTATGTACTTCAGAAGTACATGACATACTCATGTGTGTACATGCCATACATGTATATGTGTAGTGTATCATATACTACTACCTGGTAGTATTATGTACTTCTGAAGTATGTATAATGCCACATGTACTGTAGCATGTACTAACATTGTAGTTACACACTACTGTAGTACTTCAGAAAAACTTGACGTGTACTGAATTGATGCGCTGACAACAGTTACACTTTTATTTGCCAGTTACATACTTATGAAGTATGTATGTATCCACTTCCCACTTCAAACACTGCAAGTATTTACAGGCCAAGTGCTGCTGCTGAGCACCACTCACGGCCTCCTGTTAACAGCTGTTGTGTTCGTTGTGTCCGCCCACCCCCATGCAGGCCTGCGGCATGCCGCCATGCGTTGTAACCGACGACAGTTACACTTTCGACGCCACCATGCGCCAGCTCGTGCTGGGGCTGCTGGAGGAGCTCGCGGCCACGCGCCAGCAACTTCAACTTCAACCCCATAAACTTGAACTCCACAAACTTCAACCAGAAGTTGAAGTTCAACCGATGGGCGCCGGCCCCGCCACCGCAGCCGCTCATGGGTGTGCTGCTGCGGCGGCCGCGGCGGGGGAGGCGCGCTCTCAACTTCAACAACTTGAAGTTGGAACTCAATTTCAAAAAGTTGAAGTTGGAGCTCAACTTCAAGAAGTTGAAGTTGTTCCCACGCGCATCGTGCTGGCCGGCGACAGCACCCTGCGGAAGCCTGCCGCGGCGCTGTGCAGGTGTGTGGGTGTGTGTGAGCGCGTGTGAACAACTTGAAGTTAATGTGTGTGTGTTCAGAAGTAACCGCCTTGAAAGAACAATTCCAGGCCATTATCTGTCATAGAGGGTACATGCAGCGGCGCTGTGCAGGTGGGGGGGGGTGCGCGGGTGCGTGTGAACAAGAAGTTACCGGTAGTGTGCAGCTGCCATGAAACAAAACGATTTTCCATGTCATTATTTGTAATAAATGGTGCACGGAGCGGTGCGGAAGCCCGCAGCGGCGCTGCGCAGGTGGGGGGTTGCGCGCTGTTGCGTGTGAACAACTTGAAGTTTGTACCTCGAAGTATAGCAGTGGTAGAGACATGAGGGCATGTGTGCACCAGCTGTACTACGACGTCTATGGGGGATCGGCTCCGCGGCCCGCCCTGCTTGAAGTTGTAACTGCCATGTAACTGCCATGAAAGAACAATTTTCCAGCCTCTTAACTTTGATAAATGGCACATGCCTGCAACGGTGCTGTCCAGGCGGGGGGTGCACGAGTGCGAGTGCGTGTGAACAACTTGAAGTGGGTGTGTAACTGCCTTGAAAGGAACAATTTTCCAGGCTGTTATTTGTGATGGCACATGCAGCGGTGCTGCGCAGGTGTGATGGGCAAGTGCGTGTGTTTCCAGGAGTTGCTGCCATGAAGAAGAACGATTTTTCAGGCCACAAGTTGTGCTACCTTTAGCGCACGGCAACGCTGTGCGAGCGAGGGGTGCACAGTGCGCGCCTGCTCACAGTTACTACGTAACTGCCACAGTAAAGCGCAGCAGGCTCATAACCTGTCGTGGTGGTGCCCGGTGCAGCAGCAGCAGCAGGGCACCGCGAGATTCTCAGGACGCGGCCACAAGAAATCACATAATCACATACTACTACACGTACCTTAGTGATGGGCCACGGCGTTTAACGTATTTTATACGTTATACAGAATACGGCGTATTTCTACGCCCAAAAACGCAATACGCGGCGTCTTTGCCGTATAAATACGTCCATCTGTATACGCTATACGGCGTATTTGCATGCGTTATACGGCGTATAGTGCAAAAATTATACGCTGTGACCCATCACTAGTAGTACGTGTAGTTGCAGGCGCAGGCAGGTGTGCGTGTGTTGCCAGAGCGGAGATGCTCAGCCGCGGACCAGTCCTGGGGAATGGTCCCCGTAGGAACAGTCAGGAGCCAGCAGCACGGTCCGGGCAGGGGAACTGCAACAAGAGCACTCTGTGCGTGAACACCAGGTAGCCCCCGCCCTACACACACCGGCCGTCAGAGGTTGAGGATGCCGCGAGTGGCGCTGCTTCCTTTTTTTTGCCTGATGCAGGGCGTTCATATATATGGGGCGACCACGCCGAAGGCTGAGCAGTTTTTGCGAGGGCCACCAGGTGCGCAAGCAGCAGCCGTGTCACTTCTCTGGGGCCACCAGGTGCGCAAGCAGCAGCCGTGTCACTTCTCTGGTGACAGCGGCGCTGCGGCAGGCGCACGGAGGCTGC
>JAULBY010053182.1:0-11475 GCA_032358315.1 Ophiocytium majus
TCCTGCGTCTCTGGTGCTGATGTTGCTGATGCCATGTTGCTGCATGATGCTGCTGCACCTGTTGGCTTGTGTTACACACACACACACATCCACCCACGCTGGAACTGTGTCCGCCCTGCCGCCCACAGCGTCCTGGCGCTGCCATACACCTTGGAGGAAGACAAAGAGTATGAAAACCCCGTTGTGAGCGTCAGCAAGGAGGCCGAGGACCCCCTGGCGCCGCGCCACCGCGTGCTGGTGGTGGGCGAATACTTTGGTGACGAGGCCGCCTTCCAGCCCGCGGAGCGCACCGCCACCTACAAGGTGAGCCGCTGAGCACCCTATGTGTGGTAGGAACCTGAAGTTACTTCAGAAGTAGTTATATGTAAACTCATCTTGGAGCGATAAACTCTAGGTATCCCCCGCCGGTAGGGGCCGTCACCCTGGGGTGACCCGTGCAAGGGGGGGAACAAAGCAAAGACCTGCGCCTACCCAGGGCAGCAAGTTTCGCACCTACCGAAGCGCGGATTCCATCGTAGAGATGTGGTGCGTCCAAGTGGGGGCTGCAGGCACCGTGGCTGTACTACGAAGTATGTACACTTCGACGTACGTACTTCTGAGGTACTTCAAGTATTTTGTGTGGACATGCTTCAGCCGCACCCAGCGTGCACAGGGCTTTCCGCATCCCACGTGCGGTTCGAAGGTTCAAAGGTACTTCAGAAGTACATGGGACATGGGGCTGTAATTCATTAGAGTAGTGCTCTGGCAACATGGCAGCCATCCCTTAGTGTACGCAATACTGAGCATTGCCAGCTCTTTCGCCACACCTGTCTGATCCCTTTTTCTGGTCACATGCACAGTGTGCAAAGGGCTTTCCGCGCCCTAAGCGGAGTTTAATAAAAGTACATGAAAAAAGGCGGCGGGGAAGGGAGCAGGTCCCCTGCAACATTGACTCCGATCCACTAGTACTGCTGTCACAGCGTGCTAGGCCACACCGCCCACCCATAGTTTTGAGCGCCGGCGGTGACGCCTGACCGCCATCGCCGCAGCGGCCTATGAACTCACTTTCCCCATGTGTTGTGCCGCCTCTCTTTGTCTGCAGGCCGCCGAGTTCTGTGAGCTGTTCCGCCTTGACCGCATGGACGTGCTAGCTGAGATGGACGCGGCGGCCGTGCAGGAGGCGCTCGCAGGGGCGGCGGAGGCAGCCAAGGTGACTGACACATGCGCGACACGCCACACGCTCACCTTCTCGCTTGTACAAGCCGCCGACTGATGCGCGCCCCTGTCTCCAGAAAGTCCCGAGGCCCGCACCGTCCACTGCTGCGCACACCTCAGCCCCACACAGCACCTTGCAGCTCCGGCACATGTCAGCGCCGGTGCACACTCCCTCCCTCAACCGCATTGTCTCCCGCCCATCTCACTTCACCTCCCCCTCCCCGTGGCGCCCGCAGGGCAAAGAGCTGCTCCGCCAGAACGCCATCCAGGCGGGGCGCCTCTCGCTGTCGCGGTCCACCTCCAGCGACCAGCTGGCCACTCCCCACGAGGCGCTGCCGGTGCCATCGCCCCCGGGGGCGCCGAGGCCCCCTAGCCGGCCCAGCATGTTCCGGCGCGGCAGCTTCCGGCGGAGGTCGCAAGCGGGGGAGGAACCGGGCAGCGATGCCGAATTTCAGCCGCCGCGGCGGCACAGCAGCGTTGGCAGGTGAGCGTAGGGCGGGGCTGCGGCGCCACTGCCGTAGTAGCTGGTGACGCGGCGTCCTGCACTCATGCGATTTTTTTGAGGGGGGGCACTCGCGCTGGGCAGGCATTGTCAGAGGGGCGGACCGGACGGGTTCACTTGCCTTGGTGGGCTGGCACAGCCGGCGCGTTGGCCTGCCGTGCCCGCGTAGAGCCTACCTCTGCTGCACTCCGGAGTCCCCACCCACTTTTGTGCAAGCAGCGCCCAGAGCACTGCCTTGACAGAAGCACACCCCATGTGCGCAATAACCCCCTGACCGCACCCCCCCCCCCCCCTTCCATGCCGCTGTGTCTGTGCAACCGCGCAGGTTCGGCACGGAGCTGGCGGAGCTCCCGCAGCTGGTCAACGCCAGCTTCATTGCGCCCCTCGCCAACCTGGTGGAGCACGCAGCGCCGCGCTTCATGCCCGAGTCACACTCGCGCCTCGTGTGGGAGACGCTGAGCCTGGTCGCCCTGGGCTACGTGCTCGTCACCGTGCCGCTGCGGCTGGCATTCGGCGCGGGGGAGGGTCTCGGCGACTGGGCGGAGTCCCCGTACGCGGGCGCGGACATTGTTGTTGATGTCTTCTTCTGCACGGACGTGCTGCTGCGTCTCACGCGCTTCCCCGTTGTCACCTCCGGAGGTGCGCACGCACGCGCGCCTGCACGCGCACACTCTCGCACCTTTTGCTGCGCATCCCAATCGCTTAGCACACCGTGGGGGCTCGCGTGCTCGCGCTTTTTGGTTGCTCGCCTGTGTGAGCAGCCTGTGTGGGCAGCGCGGATTACCAAGAAGAGTGCGTTGCAACATGCCTGACTCACCAGCTGGCGCCCCCGCCCCCCTCTCCGCTGCCGCCTGCAGGCGACGGCGAAATTGTGGTTGTGACGGAGCGTGAGGACATCTACCGCCTCTACCACGGCTCCGGGCGCCTGTGGTACGACCTGCTCGCGTCCGTGCCATGGGAGTGGGGCTTCCTCCTGTTCACACGCCAGCGCTGGGTGCTCATCTTCAGGCTGCTGCGCATGCTGCGCATCGCCAGGTGGGCCGCCCTGACACTGTCTGGTGCCCTTTACTTGGCTCACGCACGCTGCGGCGGACTGACATTGCGCCGCCGCCGTGGCGGCTGCATATGTTGCGTGCGACTTGCTTCTTCACGTATTCTAGTGCCGCCACACACCCACCGGCGCGTGATGCAGCGCTGCGCGTGGGGGTGGCGTGCGCTGTCATGTTGACGCTGCTGCTGAGCACGCTGCTGCTGCTGAGCACGCTGCTGCTGCTGCCGTCGCCGCGGCTGCTGACCAGGCTGCCGGAGTACCTGGACAGCCTGGAGATGTACTTCTCCCGCTACTGGCGCATCAGGCTCAGGCAAGCCCGCTACCAGCCGCTCCTGTTGCGTTGTGACCGTGCGCGCACCTGTGTTGCCTCGTCACTGCGCGCTTGGTAGCCGGGGCAGCAGCAGTCATTGCTGAGCACCGCACCCTTGCTCCGCCCCAGCCTTGGCCCGCTGCCGCACTGCGAAATGTGCGTAACCTCCGCAACAGAGCGCACACTGGGCTGCACGTTGGGCGCACACTGGGGTGCACGTTGAGCACGCACTGCGGTGCACGTTGAGCGCCACACGAACGCGCCGCCGACAGGGGAGTCGTGCACAGTCGCACCCAGGTACTTCCAGCACTGCATGTTCCCATAGACACGCGCTGGCGCCCAGCCACCAGCAAGTATACTTCGAAGTATATGTACCATAGGTGTATACTTGAAGTATCAACACAGCCCCTGGAGGAGCAAGTGCATGGGCAGCTCTGACCATGCACCTCCCCCCCCCCCCCCCCCCCCCCCCCCCCCCCCCCCCCCCTGCAGCGTGAGCCAGCGGCTTCTGTGCAGGTTCGCGGGCCTGTACGTCATCATCCCGCACTGGGTCGCGTGCGTGTACTTTGCCATCCACCGCTTCATGGAGCGCGGCAGCCCCTGGACGTGGGTCGTGCGCTCGGGCTTCTCCACCTACTACCCCGACACGCGCCAGCACGACGTGTGCTCCTTCGACTCGGTCTTCTGCTACACGCGCGCCCTGTACTTCAGCCTCAACGTCCTCAGCTCCATCGGGTTTGGCGACATGTTCCCTGGCACGCAGCTGGAGGTCCTCTTCCAACAGGTGTGTATATATGCCGTGCACGAACAGTGCATACACGTGGGTAAGCACTGTTGCTATGGCATCTCGTGTATCCAGCATGTTGGTGTGCATTGACATGTTTTGTGGGCGGTGCCGGGTCGTGTGCGAGGTGGGAACTCCAAACAGCGGTGTATCCTATGGCGGGCCGGCCTGCCCACTCGGACGCCCCGCTCGCCTCTCGACCTGGCTCCCGTTGTGGTCTGTTGGTGGTGCCCCCCCCGGTTGTGTGTGCGGAATGTGTACGGCGCAAGCCAGTCCCGCACGGCAGCAATGACTGGCCGGGTTGTGCCTCCGCCCAAACTATGTGGCGGAGGCGGCACAAGATGGCGCAGAGCCGGTGCTGGCAGCCATGTGCGCGCCGCACCTGTGTAAGAAGTCATCCTAGGAGCGATAAAGTCTAGGTCTCCCTACCAGTGGGGCGCATCACCCTGGGATGAAAGCCATGCAAGGGGTGGACAGAGCAAAGAGAGCGCCTACGCAGGGCAGCAGATCTCGCACCTACCAAAGCGCGGATTCCATCATGTGAGCTGTGATGTGTTCAACGGTACGGTGCAGTCACTGTTGCTGAAGCAGACTTACCACACGTACTTGACGTTGAAGTACTAAGTAGCATGTACCACCCGCCGCCTCCCACCTTACAAGCTCCCCATGGACTTACCGCACCACAGCCGTGCCTGCCCGCGCATTGACGCCACTGCCACCCTCCGCCGCACACCCGCCGTGTGGAAACCGCATTCATGACCGCAGGTTGTGGCAATCATTGCCACACTGCTTTTTGGCGGCGCCGTGGCGTCCTTCACGGCACTGTTTGCAGAGTTCGACAGCAAGGGCGAAAGTGCATTCAAGGTACCGTACCTGCACACCTCCCCCTCCCGCTCGTGCACATACACACATGCCGCCAGTGCAGCAAACATGACCCACGCGCCTGCAATGCGCTGCAACGGACCCATCCGTGCACCGCGCTGCACTGGCAGAACCCCCCCCCCCCTGCATCACATGTGGAGAAAACAGCCGCTGCCACCGCGCATACCGCAAGCGCAGTGAACAAGGACATGCGCCTGCAATACCTCCGCACCGCACCATCTACACCCCCCATGCACCGTCAACAACGCCTGCTCCCCGCGTCTGTTTCCAGCTGCAGCCAACACACAGCCGCTGCCCCCCCCGCCCCCCTCCCTCCCCCACAGTTCGAGATGCGCACGCTGCGCGAGTACATGCGCGAGCGCCGGCTGCCGCGCGAGCTGCGCGACTCCATCATGGTGCACTACCACCACCAGTGGCGCGGCGCGCGCGTGCTGGACGCCGCGCACCTGCTCACGCCCCTGTCGGGCCCGCTGCGCATGGAGCTCGCGCACGTGGCTTGCCGCCGCGTCCTGGGCGCGTGCGCGGCGCTCAGCGGCGCCGACCACCTCACCCAGCGGCGCATCTGCCAGGAGCTACAGCAGCAGGTGCGTTGGGCGCCCCCTCCCCCTTTCTTCCCCTTGCCCCGCCCTTCCGCACCCAGGTCTCCCCGGGGGGGCTGGTGGGCTCGCATTGCGCTGGTCGGTGGTGCGTGGCGCGTGTGCCAGAGAGGTCGTGTGTTGCGCGCCACTGCGTGAAGAGCATGAGACAAACGGGGAAGCACATGCTGTAACTGCCCAGGGGTAACGTTCCTCAGGACGCGCATTGGCAGGACTCGTGTGCGATGGCGCGTCCCTGGTGCCTTGTCCCGGAGCAAGGATGGCGCCGCTCCCTGGCTGCACTGCTGCTGCCGGCGCTGCAGAACATCACTTACCACTGGTGTGTGGAGCATTGTTGCCAGCACTGCTGCCTGAGCATTGCTGCCACCACCAACCCTGAGCATCGAAGCCAGCACTGCTGAGCAGAGCCAGCACCACCGCCGCTTCCGATGACCACCGCCGCCACCGCCGCTGCTGAGCACTGCCACCACCACTGCCGCTGAGCACCGCCCCCACCGCCGCCACAACCGTCCGCGCAGGTGTGCGTGGCAGGCTCGCCGCTGTACGACGCCGGCGACGAGGGCGACGAGGTCTACTTCATCGCCAGCGGCTCCATCACCGTCCGCATCCCCTCCCCAGAGCCAACACCGTCCAATCCTGGCAGCCCCCTGGCAAAGACTCTGGGGCCGCTGCTGTCGCCCGCCGGCAGGCCGCTGACACCGCTCGGCGGCGGCCTCAGCAGCCCGCGTCTGCGCCCTCTGGACCAGGACGCCGTGGAGGCGTTCGACAGCGCGCCGCTGGGCGTGGCGGCGCTGTGCCGGGCGAAGGAGGCGGTGCTGGGCGAGGTGGGCGCCGCCGGGCCCCGTTGTGCAGGCTTGTGCGCCAGTGTTGAGTGCGCGTCTGCGTGCGCAACTTCAAAGTTGACTTTGGCTGTGCCGTCACTCTTGCTGGCGCTGCCGTGCGGCCACAGCTCGCGCTGGACGCCTCTCATCCCCCCCCATGAACAGAGCCACTGACGCCGGTGCCGGTCTGCCAACGTGCTCGCGCTGCCATGCGGCCACAGCTCGCGCTCGTCTCCTCTCACACCCACCATTGAACAGAGCCACTGTCGCGACTTCGTGACTGCCGTTCTGCCAACGTGCGTGCACGCGCCGACAACACGCGCCTGCCGCCCTCCCCCCTCCTCTTCATGCCCCCCCAGCCACGCACGCCAGGCTGCCCACGTGCCACTCTACCAACATGCGTGCACGTGCCAATAACGCCCCCCCCCCCCCCCCCCCCCCCCCCGTGCCCCCTCAGCTGCACATGCCGGGCTGCCACGTGGGCGAGTGGTGCCTGGCCATGGCGTCGCGCCTGCGTGTGGACAGCGCCGCCGCCGCCGCCAACACAGAGCTCTACAGCATCGACGCGCCGGGCCTCGCGCACGCCCTGTCGCACCTCACGGGCGCGCGCCAGGAGGCCTTTGTAGCCGGCCTGCTCTCGCGCAACGGCCCCGCGGCGCACTCCTTCAACTGTCTCGTCGTCGCTGCCGCGGACGCGCCCGGGGTGTGGGACGTCGTCATGTCGCAGAGCGCCGCTGCGGCGCCGGAGGCAGCGCCTGACGGCGCCGCCACACCCCCCATTTCCCCGCCACCGCCGCCGCCGCCGCCACCGCCAGGTGATGGTGCCTCTGGGGGGGGCGGCAGCTGGGTACAGGGGGGCTTGGAGGGCGCAGGCGCGGAGGCCGAGCTGTTGTGAACCGCGCGTCAGTTAGGGCCCTCGGCGGGGGGGAGGGCGCAGCGCGGCAGGGTGCGTGGCCGTGCTTGAATGGCCGCTGCGGTGGCTCCGGACGTGGCTGGCTGCCTTGCGCTCCTGCACACAGTGGGAGGCACGTTGCGCAAGGCTGCGGTGCGCCAGCTTCAGTTGTTTGGGGGGGGCAGCAGGTTGGCTCCGCGCTCGTCTATTTGTGTATGTTGTCTGTGAAGTGCTGGCTGTGGTGAGTTGATCCCGTCTTCCCCTGTGCAGTCTGCATCCGTGCCAGCGCCGATTCCTCCCATAGGAAGTGAGGAGTAGGAAGTGAGGGGCGGCGGAAGGGGCCTGGGTTGTGTGCACAGGCCGAGCCACATCTCCTCCCACGGTCCTTCCTTTTTAAGCCCGTTGCATCCGGTTGCTGCTCGGCAGCTGCAAACACAGCGCGCCATGGTAGGCTGCGCAGTAAGTTGCGGCAAGCGAGGAGCTGCAGTGTACCATGAGCTGCGAAGTTAAACGCGGCTGTCACTGCCTGAAACGCGCACTGCCGGGTGTCTGTCTGGTGCGTGCCATGCGCCTGCAGTGGCGCCAAACTCTGCATGCCCACTTGCGCCGACTCTGCAAAGGAACATGCTCATGCCACGCGCCGCACGCACTGAGCAGGCTTGTGCCTGCATTGACCAACAGCGGCAGCAGGCAGACAGCGTGTGTGTGTGGCACACCAAGATGCCCAGCAGCCTGCTGAGCACCAAAGTACAAGTGGCTGAGCATTCAAGCACCACGCCCAAAAACCACTTCCGCCCCCCCGCGGCAGTGCGGCGCTGTCCCAGCGACAGGCGGGACACGACCATGCCCCACGGGCGCGCCAAACTACCACGGCGCGTCTGTATGCATTCTGCGAGGATCACTGTGTCAGAACCGCCCCATGGGGTGCCAAGCGCACACACACACGGGCTCGTCCTGCCACACCACTGGCAAGCACGAGCGGCCCCCACAACGGCGGCGGCGGCGGCGTGGCCCACAAACCTGCTCCGATATCATAAAACACAAATTACGCATGCGGCACGGCTGCCTCTCCTGTACACGGATACGCGCAACCCACGAGGCGCCAACTGTAAGCCCTAAACCAGCGCGGCACACACACACGCGCAGTGCTAATCGCTGCTGCCGCTCACCGCCGCGCGCCTGGCGCCGGCGGGCCCGCCGGCACATTAACGCCGATTCTCCTCATTTTCTCAGAATATTCCTGCGGCGTGCGGTGCGCCGCGCCCAGCGTCCACTCCAGGCCGCCATCTCCGCGCTGCGGCGGCTGCCCCACGCGCCGCAGCTTGTAGGGCACCCCGCGCTGGTTGCCGTAGACGAACGAGCCGTCGCGCGAAAAGCCGCGGTCGTTCACCCACAGCTCCTGCCGCGTGAGCTGCAGGTCGTCCTTGATCAGAATTTCTAAGCCCTCCGTGTTCTGGCTGCTGATCCAGGTGCCGTCGTCGTCTTCACCCATGAGGCCCATGTACGTGGGCGAGTCACCCTCCTCCCGTGCCCCCCAGTAGATCTCGCACCCGTCCATGCGCTCCGCCACGGCGGGGTAGGTGTCGCCCGCGGCTGCCCTCCAGTCGAAGCCGTGCAGGTCGTAGCCTGCCTTGCGCAGCTCCGGCTCCACGTGCGGCAGCAGACGCCACAGCTGCATCTGAACCCCGCCTCTGGGGCCGTCCCAGGGCCGGAGGGTGTACAGGCGGAAGCGGAAAACGATCTCAGGCCTGCCGTTGAAGTAGTAGCGGGCGGCGATGACGGCATGAGGGGGCTCCTCCCCGGCCGGACCCACCCTGACCTGGGTGGGGGCTTCATGGGTGGCCAGCCGCAGGCTGCAGTGGATGTGCTCGTGCCCGCCTCCCGGCCCCGGCAATAGGCCCGCCTCTCTGTCCTCCACCACCTGGTGGTAATTGTCGAACTCACCATCGAACAGCTGAAGGAGCTCGTCCACCAAGGCGGAGGCAGCGGTGTCGGCGGGTGCTGAGGCGGCAGGCGGCGGCGACCTGCGTAAGGGCGCTCGCCGCCACTGTCGTGAACCGTCCACATGGCCCCTGTGTTGCCGCTGCTGTTGCCGCTGTGCGTGGGGGGTGGGCGCAAGATTTGAGGGGGGCAGCTGGGCGAACGCCGCAGCGCTGCGGCAGCAGCATCCCACGGCAATGATGACCAGGGCGTGTAGCAGATGCTCCCGCATGGCGCTCCGTCGCAGATCAACGAGAGGTGTCTGCGGCTTTGGTTCAAACCCCCCCCCCCGTGAGCCTCAACTGTTTTAAAGGGGGGGCGGCGGCCTGCAAGGAGGTCTGCTGAGCTCATAGGGCGCCAGCCAAAGGCGCATGGCAACACACACACACCAACTCCTGCAGCTGTGAGGCCTGTGCCCGTGGATTGCGCTGGGCAGGAGCGGCGTGGAGTGGGATAAGCTGCGTAGCACCAGACTTCAGTGGCGGCTAAGGCTCTGCCACCAGCTGCAGCAGCCATGGCGCACCGACAAAACACTCCGCGAGGCTTCATGTCTTCCGGCCGCAACAGCGGTCCAGCGCTGGGCATGCTGCCGCCAGGTGGGTGCAAGCAGCGTTCGGACAGAGCGCTGCATCGTTGCGCATGGGTCGAAGCACTGTCATCGTAGCACACCACTGCTCTCACGCTTTTGTGAAAGCGGGCACCAGCTGTGCACATTGGATGATGTTGCAGTACACAGCTGCGGCACTCGTTAACCGCAGCTAGAGCCTGAAGCAAATCCTCAAGTGCTGCAGTTGTACTGCCTAGTAATACTGTCAGTGCCCTGTTACTGGTGTACAACTGCAGCCCTACACTGATATTGCCCACGTGCAATCCTCT
Organism: Ophiocytium majus; assembly: GCA_032358315.1. NCBI lineage: Eukaryota > Xanthophyceae > Mischococcales > Ophiocytiaceae > Ophiocytium > Ophiocytium majus. The sequence goes on from JAULBY010053182.1 coordinate 9,889, forward strand.
GTAAAATTTTTCCCCACTTCCCAGCACCGACACTCAACCCAATCCGAATACTGCAGCCGCAGTGCCACACTCTGCACCACCCTCTTGCCTAACCCCCCCCCCACACCCTCTGCCGCTGCTGCCGCCACCCCAGACCTCAAGGCCATGTTCGAGTCCAGGGGGCCCCTGGACTGGAAGCCCCCCCTGCACAAGCGCCCCCCGCCGTACGTAACGGGCGTGGCGGGCCTGCTGCAGCTCTTCGAGACGACCCCCCCCCCGCCCGTGGAGCCCTTCGAGACGCCCAAGCAGCGCCATGCGCGGCTGCGCGAGGAAAAGGCGCACGCGAACGAGGAGCGCATCGCGGAGGAGATGAAGGAGTGGGACCCGAAGAAGGACCCCAACGCGACTGGTGACGCGTACAAGACCCTGTTTGTGGCCAACATGAGCTACGACACCACGGAGAAGAAGCTGCGGCGCGAGTTTGAGCAGTACGGCGCCATCAAGGCGATCCGCGTTGTCACGGACCGCGAGGACCAGCCGCGCGGCTACGCGTTCATCGAGTTCGAGCGCGACGAGGACATGCGGCAGGCGTACAAGAAGGCCGACGGGAAGAAGGTGCGGAGCTGCTGAGCACGCATCTCAAGTTCGGATTTTATATTTTATGGTGTACGTGTACATGTAGAAAACGATGCGTGTTGGTGTGCTGCGCCCAAGTGTGGTGTACTGCTCAGCGCACAATGCGGTATTGCCGTGCTCCGCCCAAGTGTGGGGTGCTGCTCAGCACACAATTCGGTTTGCTGCTCTGCACACATGCGGTGTGCTGCGCCACACACATCTGGTGTGCTGCTCAGCACACATGTATCGTGCTGCTGCTCAGCGCACGTGTGGTTTGCTGGCTTGCGCGCGCTGCACGACTGTCCTTGCCACAGATACCATATGGTATGTGACACGTATGTCAGATGTGCAGGTGTGCTGGTGCTGCTGCTGCGGCACCTTCTGTGCTGTGCGCCACTGATAGCACCATCACTGCCCCGCGGCGTGATGTGCCTGCAACGCCGCCTCAAGCGCATGCACATTTTGCAGCAGCCACCGCCAGCACCGCCCACAGCACCACCAACTCACCACACGGTCCTACTACATATTCACACACCCACCCACAACCAATCCCCTCAGGCTCCCCTACTAACGACCACCTGCCACCTGCGCCCGCGCACCCACAAACCCCCGTGTGCCACATCCTCCAAAAGCCTACGATTTTCTATTCAATCGCCACATGCCACATACCCGGAAGAGTATATCAAATGCACCTGCGATATGCCACATGCCCGCCAATATGTCATCATAATATTACACGCGCAGGTGGACGGGCGGCGCCTCATGGTGGACGTGGAGCGCGGGCGCACGGTCCGCAACTGGCGCCCGCGCCGCTTCGGCGGCGGCCTGGGCGACTCCCGCAAGGCGCGCCCCAAGAAGGGCGAGGACAGCAAGGGCCCCGCAGCCGCCGACGACGACCGCCGCAGGGACGAAGACAGGCGCCGCGAGGAGGAGCCTCGCCGCCACGACGACAGGCGCGGCAGCTATGGCGGCGGCGGCGGCGGCGGCTACGGG
>JAULBY010053193.1:0-11474 GCA_032358315.1 Ophiocytium majus
CCCCGCCACCGCCGCCGCCACTGCCGTCGCGGCTGCCGGCGGCTGCTCCCAGTCGAGAAGCACCACCGCCTTGCAGGGGGCGCCGCCGTCGGTGGTGGCGGCGGCGCCGCTGGCGAGTGCCACGGCGAGGGTCCGCTGCTGCGCCGCGGCGCGGGCGGCGAGGGACTGGTGCGCGGCGGGGTGGGAAGCGAGCAGCGCATGCAGCTGCGAGCCCTCCAGCCAGAGGAGGCGCGACGGCTGCGCGGCGGCATACTGAAGGCGTGCCGCCCGTCCGTGAAGGGCCGCGCCGAGCTGATTGGGGGAGGGGAAGGGGGGAGGGGTGGGGAGGGGCTCAGCAGTTTAACCTCAGCTTCATAACGAGGTTTAGCTCCAGCTACAGTTTTACAGTGCGCGGCCGCTTACTGCCGGCGCGCCGCCCGTCTGTGGTGAGCTGCACACAGCTGCCGCGCGAGTGCATGGTACTTCAAATACTGTAAAATGCCGCACTCAGTGTACCCAGCAGGCACCAGGCCCTGCTAAACACCAAGTACGCTTCTGAGAGACAATGAACGAGCACTTTACAAAAACTGCACCAAAGTACAAGCTGAGCACTGTCTGTGCCCGCCACCCCCGCCACCCCGTTGACCCAGGAGGCAGGTAGGATAAGAAAGAAAATACTTGCAAACCCAGGAGGTAAGTAGGAGAAGAAAGAAAATACTTACCCCCTGCCTGACCCCGGCACCATCACCACACACGCACACAGCGCCGCACGCGTCGCCCAAACACACACTCACACAACGACCACCGCGCCATGCCAACCGTTTGAAAACTTTCCTCAGCACACTCACCAGCACCGCGCCCGTCACCACAACACACACTCATGACCACGCATAGCACCATGTTACAAAACCCTGCACGGTTTCCGTTAAACGTGAGTGCTTGCGAAAAAGCTAAAAGACCTTCTGTGTTTATTTGGGGAACACACAAGTACTTCAAGTGGTACTTCAAGTGTAGGCTGTTATGCTGGAAGCTTCTTCGCCCAACACACGCACGCAACCTCCCTGAGCAACAACAACCAGCGGCAACGCACCCTAAACTCGCACCCCGTCCCCAGCCGCACCACCAGAGGCCACGCCTTCACCATTGGACTTTAGTACTACTTCTAGTACATGGTAAGAGTAAAAAGGTGTAAATACTGCAAGGTAGCTGATTTTTTGGGGGGGGGAGTATCCAAGCATTGGCTACCATGCTCGGACCCCTTCGCCCAACACACGCAAAACACTTTCCCTGTGCTACAACGCTCCTCAAACTCGCTCCCCGTCCCCAGCCGCACGACCAGCAACACGCCTTGACCGCTCCCCCCCCTGCACTCGCGATGTTTTTTTGGAAGATTACGCAAGTAACGTGGCTATTATGCTTGTAAACTTCTTCGTCGCGCAGCAAGCAATTACCGTGCGCAAATACCAACAGCGGCATCGCAACTCAAACTCAATTCCCGTCCCCAGCTGCACCACCAGCGGCCACGTCTTCACCGTTGAACTTTAGTACTAATCAAGGTTTCGATACCTGATGTTTTATTGGAAGATTACGCCATTATCATGCCCCGAAACTTCTTCGCCCAACGCAGCAACTTTCCCGCCGCAACAGCGCACCTCAAACTCGCTCCCCGTCCCTAGCCGCACCACCAGAGGCCACGTCTTCACCGCCCCCCCCCCCGGCTCCACCCCCTCCACCCTCCCCTCCGCCACAAAGAAGCACTGCGGGCACGGCGCCGCCGCCGCCACGAGCACCTCCCCCGCCCGCGCCGTAAGCGGCCGCATCGCAAACACCGCGTCCGCAACTGCCGCCCCCGAGAGCCCCTCCAGCGCCGCCATGTGGGCCACGACGCCACGGTGCGCCGCGTGCGCCAGCGTGCAGCGCAGCGCCCGCGGCAGATCTCTGCCCACATCGCCGCCGCCGCCGCCGCCGCCGCCGCCTCCGCCGCCGCCGGTACCGCAGCCGTCGCCGCCGCTACCGCCGCCGCCAGGCGAGTTGTTGTATATGTCCGAGTCCAGTATGCCTGGGGCGGCATAGTACTGGGCGAGGTGTGCGCGGACGCGCGCTCGTAGGTCGGAGGGGAGGCGCCGCGCCTGCATGTAGTCCTCTGCGTCCGCGATTCGTGACGCCTTGGCGGCGGCATGCGGGTCCCTCGCCTCGACGATGATAGCCACGCTCGCGAAAACAAAGGCTAGCGCGGTGGCGCCGATTGGCTCGATGAATAGGGCGTATAGGCGCTCGGGGGGGGTTGTGGGCGCAATGTCGCCATAGCCGACCGTCATTATGGTGGTGAAGGTCCAGTACATGGCAGCGAGGTAGCGGCTAGAGCGGTGCGGGTGGCCACAGCCGAGCCAGTCATCGCCGCCCCCCGCCGCGGCGAGCGTGCAGCCGTTGAGAAGGAACCAGCCGCACGCGATCACGTGCGCCGCCAGGAAAATTTTGGCGAGCAGAACCGCCAGCTGCGCCAACACCGACTGCCGCAGCTGTCGCGCGATGCTGAGCCGCCCGGGGGACTTGCGGGAGTACTGGGCGAGGCGCACCAACTTCAAGAGCGCCACCAGTGCCACGGCTTCCAGCACGCCCTGGAGGCCTGGGCGGGTGCTGGCGGCGTGGCGGAGGGCGGTAGTGAGCAGGTGCCAGGGGGCCGCTGCGAGAATGTCTGGGAGAAGCCACGTGGTGACGTAGTGCCACGCGATGGCCCGCGGGTCGTCGACGATGGCATCGTCCTCGCTCCTGTAGTAGGCGGTCACGAAGCACAGGGCGGAGTCCGCCATGAAGCAGACGTCCACGCCCTGGTCCCACCACGACGGCGCCGCCAGGGAGGCGGGAGAGAAGGCGATGTGCCACGGCACCGCCACCACCGTGTACGCCACCAGCACCAGCACGAAGGCGTCCCACCGCTGCTTGCGCGGGTTGGTGGGGTGGATCACCCACCGCACGCGGGGCAGCAGCGCCGCCTGCGCCGCCTCCTGGTGCTGGCTCAGCAGCACCGTCTCCTGCAGCAGTGCTGCCGTCGGCACGGCGCTCGACAGCTCCTTCCGCAGCTGCCTCGTCTGGCGCAGCAGGTCCCTGCTGCGCAGCCTCCGCTCCAGGCCAGACCTGGTCGCCCCCCAAAACTCATCCAAAGGCTCCTGCTCCCGCTGCTGCTCCCGCTGCTGCTCCGCCTCCTGCTGCTGCTCCTGCTGCTGCTGCTGCTGCCACCCTGCCTGACGCTGCCCCTGCCGCGGTGACGACCCCTGTTCCTGGATTACGTTGATGCTGGCTGCGGCGCTCTGCTGGCGGAGCAGCAGCAGCTTCTGCTGCAGCGACTGCTGCTGTCGTGGGGGCGGCTGCTGGCCCTGCCCATCGCTACCACTGCTCATCTATCAGGCGGCGACGCCATGCGCCCGGCGCGCCGCCACCGTCAGCAGCCTCACCGCCGTCGGTGACTGCATGCTGCGCCACGCATGGCTGCTGCTGCCTGCCAAATTGTCCCAGGTGGTCTGTGCAAACCAACAGGGATGGTGGCACCTTTGTGCCCAGGCAACAGCAGCTGCCGCGTGGCGGCGGTCGCCAACAGGGTGTGCGTGGGTGCGTGCCCTCGCCTCTCCTTCCAGCCGGGTCTGCGGGCCACAGCACGACGCCGCGCTTGCTTCCTACAGCCTGGTGCTGCTGTGCGATCGTGACAGGAAGGCAGCAAGGCCCGAAACCGTTTCGGCCGTTACGCTTCTGTGTGCGGCGCCAGTTGAAGGCAGGCAGGGCAGAAAAAAAGAGAGCCGCGTATGATGCTGAGTGTCGACTGCAGGCAGGCAGCGGCGAATGCTTCCTGGCGGGGAACGGGCGGGTGCACCCACGCGTGCCCCATCAGCGCAGCGGACAGCGCAGTTGTGCAGCAGAATGACAAAAGGTGCGTGCGTGTGCGACAGCACCGCGCCAGCCAGCGTGCGCACTTGATCACTGCAAAGCAGTGACAACGCTCTCGCTCGTCCGCCGCGACTGAGCTCCGAACATGTTGAGGTAAGACTGCTGCAGCCCAGTACTAGTAGTGGCAACATCGCGCAGACACAATGCCAACAGCAGCGGCAAGCAGCAGGGGCAACACAGCACCCACGCGGCTTCCAAAGTGAAAGCTTCAGGTGACACACATGACATGATCATGTGCACTTCGGGCGATGGTGGTCGCCGGTGTAACCCGCGTGAACAAGGGCCAGCAGCCCACGCGGCAGCCGCCAGCGCATCGCGCCCTGACACGCCACGACGTGCCGTCACTCACAACGTCGGGCAGCAGTAGCACGGTGTGCCAGCATGCCACCCTCGGTGTGAGGGCACACATCGCAGTGCCCCCCCCCCCCCCTCCCCCCTCCCACGCGCGTCGCCTCGCCCGGCCGCGCCAACGCCCGTGGCTGCTGCCAGGCATGCTGCTGGTGTTCTCGCCACAGTACAGCCGCGCCCGCTGTGTATGCATGGGTGTGTGGCAGTGGTGTGCCGGCTGCCCTCATTGAGACTTCTTGCGGCCAGTGACGGGCTGTGCACGGGACTTACGCACGGAGACATGACAGGGTGGATGGACATGGGGTCATTCGTGGCGGCAGGCAGCGATATTTCTGTTGTTGTTTGTGGTAAGTTTAGTCGATACCAAAGGTATTTTTATGACGAGTGACTGCGCGCAATCACGCGACACTTCGGATGTTTGGTATAAGTTTTATGTATATGGCGTACATGCAATAAGTGTACATGCCATACACACACAAAAACTATACCGTATGTAATACACAAGTATGTTGCACGCCGTGCAGTGTACTACATGCGTAATACGTCGTACTTGCTACTTCGAAGTACTACACAGTATGATGAAACTCTTACATGCTTTGACCCATCACTAATCGCTACCAAGTCAGCAAGGCCTGTGCAGCTGTTGCTCAGCGCATCAGTACTCGCTACCAAGTCAGCAAGGCCTGTGCAGCTTTTGCTGAGCAACAGCTGTCCAGGCACAAGGCGCTTAACCTGCAGGTACTCCAGAGAGGCGGCCTGCCCTAGTATGTCAATTCACACTTGTGTGTTTGCAAGAACCCTGACCATGCATGCCGCATGCAGTAGTACAATGGCCATCCTGCGCCCTGTATCAAAAGTCATTGGTGCAGTGTTGGCACCAGCACGCATCATCGCTGTAGTACTATTACTGTACTTGTGAGGCAGTTATCGCTTGGTTGCTTGCCTTTGGCGGTAGTACAGATGTGTGTTGTACGCCGTACAGTTTACTACAGGAGTGCTTCTGAGTACAGTGTACTACATGAGTACTTTGAAGTAATTGTCTCTTGGTTGCTTGCCTTTGGCGAACTTGCCCAAACACAAGATACTTTTGAAGTACTTCCGAAGTATATGGCTTTGCATGCATATATACACAGATATATGGCTTGCATGCCATATACTTTGAGGCACTTGTGAAGTATATAACACAGAAGAATGTTGTACGCCGTACAGTGTACTACAAGAGTACTTCTCAAGTAGTTGTCTTTTGGTTGCTTGCCTTTGGCGGCCGGCTGAACTCCTCCTCGTCCCTGGCGCTGCGGCCGGTTTGCCCATGCAAACACCCACAAAATACACACACACACACACACAGAGACACACACACAACAACGTCAACGACAACAACGCACGCAAAACAACAACAACGCATGCGCGCACAGACGCAGCGGGCACAGAGTGAGACGCCAGCTGGTGCGCATAACGCCACACAGCACGGCAGCATTTCTGCGGCTACCGAGTTCATCACTTCACCCATTACTTCAACCCAGTACTTTAGTAAATGCGCTTATGTGCGGAAAGGCCTGTGCGCATGGCGCGTGCATCAGTGGAAAGAGCATTGTGCGCTGGCACGCCCCACAAGTGCACATAAATACCAGTACAGCAGCATACACATGAAGTTACATACAAGCTTACTACCACAACTTCAACTTCAATAAGTTAATAACTTCAACATGATGGAGTAAGAGAAATGGTGAGCTGACTCATGGCCGCCACCAGCCAGCACTGACCTGGCGGCTGATGCAATGGCAATGAGACCTGTGACCATGGCCATGGACAGCACGCTGCCAAAGCCATGGTACGTGCAACTTCAATGTCAACTTCAACGTCAACAGTGCACGCATGCCTCCATCTCTGTACGAAAAACATATTTCTAGACTTCAATATGACTCACTCGGCGGCTGATGCGATGGCGATGAGACCAATGACCATAGCCTTGGACAGCACGCTACCAAAGCCATGGTACCTGCAACTTCAACTCCAAAATTCAACACGGATTACGGAGGACTGAGCGCCAGAGGTGGGCGGCACATGCAACTACAACTTCAAATTCAATATGATTTCATGAATATGGTTGATAATATACAATGAATCAGGGGCTGACCTGGCGGCTGATGCGATGGCGATGAGACCGATGACCATGGCCATGGACAGAACGCTGCCAAAGTCTGTCCGCACGCCCTTTTCGAATAGGCGCTCGTTGAGGACCATGTGTGCGCGCTTCACCAGGGGCAGCACCGCGTCGAAGGGCGCGTTGAGCTCCGCCGCACCCGTTGCGTCTGAAAAAATGAATAAAATGCACACATAAAAATCAGCAGTACGTGTGTTTATATACTAAGTAGTGTACTCTTATTCAACTCCACTAGTAGTGTACAGTACTATACCATATACATACATATGTATAGGCATACGCATGTATGCAGGGGCAGATGGCAGCACGCGCGGGGTTCGGCGGTTGCCGTTGCAAGAAATATGACACATTCAAATAAGGGAGCAAAAGTGCGCACAAATTTTGAAGTAAATGGATAGATCAGTGAACGAAGAGCGCGCACGCAGGCGCACGGCGGTGCATGCGGGGTCGCTGGTCGCCGCTGAAAAAAAAGTTGATGAAGGAGATGAACGTGTTTGCAAACGAAAAGAAGGGAATAAAAGTGCGCACAACATTGCAGCCAATTGCCGCGAGAAATACATGCAAGAAAAGTGTTTGTAAACTAAATCAGCATACAATACAAGTGTGTACGCGGTGGCACAGGCTGCAATGCTCCACCGCACCGGTCGCCACTGACAGGCCGCTTGAAAAATTAAGCGAAATGAACATGAAATCACGAAATACGTGAATATATATATGTGCTAGAAGTATACTTCGAAGTATAACAAACACGCACACCATTTGCACAGGGCTTCCCGCGCCCCAAGAGGAGATTTATGAACGCCATTTGTTTGCATGCCAGGCGCGTACCATGTGACTAGGGTTGCCGGAATCGTAATGTCTGGACATTACGGTCAACGATAGTTCCATCACACCCGCTGCAGATGCCTACAGCAACCTACGATGACTGGACGTTTGTGTTGGCCCCTACTGTACGGAGCACAAAAATATCATGGAAGATACTGTGAGTACAGAAGTCTATAAGGTTGCGGCGAAATTACGCTAGGAACTACGGAGTAATTTTGAAAAAAAATATGATTCTGGCAACCCTAACCATGTAACAAGGCGTGGCATGCAACGCGCTCCCGCAAAAAAATAAAAAAAAATATATATATATGTATATACACATATATTTACACATTTATCAGTGCTCACATACAGGTTTTGGAGAGGGTACTGTGGTAGGTGTGCGCTTAGGGCCAGGTGTGGTGCATACAGGCACCCACATTCTGCCATTCCAATTGTTCATTGTGCATGTGTATGTGATGTTGCTACATAACCTCAGGAGTGCTATGCTTACAATACTTGAGGAATACTGCCGCAGTTTCATTTGTTGTGCTGGTGAGCGTGCAAGAGCCATGCCATGCATGAAGTTATTGAAGTTGAAGTTGCGGTAGTGGGCTTTCATGTTTACTGTACTTCAAAAGTACTACTGTAGTTTTACTTATTTGCAGTTGTGGGCGTGCAAGAGCCCATGCCATGCATGCCAGCGCGCTTGTGGCGATGGCACATGCCCGGCAGCGTGTACACCAACTCACAACAATCTGCACCTGTAGTGTTGTGATATCGCTTGCTACCAGTGTTGTGGTAGTCGACAAGTGCTAAGAAAGTTCTGCGTGCTGGCGCTGCTGCAGCAAGGCGGGCTGCATTGCATGCGCGCGCTGGCGCGTGACAATTTTGTGTTTCAGCGCCGTCACTGCATGTGAAGGCTTCGCCGCCTGCTGCTGAGCACTGCTGAGTGGCCAAGAGCTGTACCACCAGCTGGGCAGGGCAGCACCAGTTTCCAGCATGCACTAAACGGGCACATAGTACCTGACTATCTGCTTCTGTTGGTGTGCACAGCACCTGGGCGAAACTGTCTACAAACACAACACTGCCTCACGTGTGTTGCCAACGGCCGCCGCTGCCTGCCGCCATGCACGCATGCAGTGATAAAAGCCGGGCCAGGGTGGTGGCTGCCAGGTTTGGCTGAGTTAAGGGGTGACTCACATTCGGCGACCTTCGCCAGCAGCAGCTTGAGCACATTCAGGCTAATGGCGGACAGGACCAGCGCCACCGGCGCCAACACTGCTCCAGCGGGTGGATGGGCGGCAGAGCGGTTGGGCAAAGGCAGCAGGCAGCGCCAGAAGCGTGAGCATCGCCGCTAGCACCTAGAGCTCCAGAGCATCAGTCAGCTGAATGAATCAATCAAGCAGGAGTTGGGTGCTGCATTGGGTCGGCGCACAGAGCAGGCAGACATGCACCGTGTGGCGGTCGTTGCTCGCACAGGCACTTCGTTTTTACAGCATCCGTCGACTGAGTACCTGAGCCAGCAATCAGGTCCAGGAGGCCCATGGCTGTCTGTGTGTGCTGGTGGCGCCGCTGCTCCTGTTGCTGGTGTCGGCGTGCTGCTAACCGGCTGTCAGCCTGTTCACTCGGCAGGGTGGTTGCTTGGATTGCGCTGTGGTGTGGCGCCGGCAAACGGTGTACCCGTGTCAATCACTCGCACGGTTCAATTTTCATGCCAAGAAAAATTCATCGCTTTTGGGTTTTTTTTCGGTTTTTGGGGGGCGACCTGCCCTGGTCGAGCCCTAGACTGCCGGCGGATCATGCCTGCAAGCTATAATGCTGCAGCACTTGGTGCTCTTGGTTGTCCAGAGAAGTTGGTGTGCACCTGCTGCCGGGCATGTGCCATCGCTACGTGGGCTCTGGCACGCCGACAAGTGCAAATTTGAGTGTCACTGCTATGCAGCTGCTGTGCGGTGTGTTTGCTGTTCGTGACCACGCGCACGTGATCATGCATGATCATGTCATAATTCATGTGTGCTGGGCCGTCATGCACGGCACATGCCTCGTCACGGCATAGCATGCCGGCATGCGCTCGCTCGTTTGCACGCCCCAATGTACGATGGCAGGGTTGGGTTGGCAGTTTGCTGGCCATGACATGGATTGCTGCACCGCCACCACCGCCGCGGGTTGAAAGCATCCACGCAGAGACATCCAAACAGAGAACTGCCCACATGCACGGACGCGGCAGGCAAACATAGGCCACCACTGCCGCACGTGCGATTTTCAATGGGTGCTGCTGCTGCACTCACACCAGTGCAGACTCAAGTGGCGTGCACTGCAACACCACCGCTGGTCGGCATGATCGCAGGCGACAGAGTGAAGTGTATTACAAATCGACAACATTTATCGATGTATCATGGCACTGCGCACGGTGTGCTCGGCCGCTGCCGCACGTGGCTGCTGCCCCGCCCCCCCTCCACACACGCCCCTGTAATCTGTCTTAAATCTCAAGAGGACAATGCCGCTGCTGCCGCCAGGGCACGCACTGCAGCCGCCGTGCTGCACACAAAAACCACGGGCGGTGGCACCTACGGTACTCATTACTGACAGGGCACTGCAAACGGCAGCGCAAGGACTCAAGTTGTTGATGGTGGCGCCCGGCGGGCGCCTGAAGGGCCGCCAGCGCCTGCTCAGCAGCAGCAGTGCTCAGCAGCAGCAGTGCTCAGCAGCACCGGTGCTCAGCAGCACCGGAGCTGGGCAGCAGTGGTTTGCTGAGAAGCAGCCTGCTCAGCAGCACAAGTGCTCAGCAGCAGTAGTGCTCAGCAGCACTAATGCTCAGCACCACCTCTGCTCACCAGCAGCAGCTGAAGTGCTCAGCAGCAACTCCTGCTCAGCAGCCCGCTCAGCACCTGCTCAGCACCTGCAGTACCACCAGTGCTCAGCAGCACCACCAGGGCCTGCCGCCCCTCACGGCCCCCGCTGCGCGCGCTGCCGCTCCCTCTGCATGCTCGTCTGCAGCGCCCTCTCATACTCCGGCGCCGTCGGCGGAACCTCCGTCGTCGCCACCACCACAACCTCTGGCACCGCCGCCACCACCACCCCCTCCACTTTGCTCCCAGCCCCCACTGTGCCAGCACCGCGGCTGCCGGAAGCCCCGTGGAACTGCCGGGGCGGGGGGCGAGAGGCGACCGCGGCAGGCGACGTGGCGGCGGCGGCGGCAGGGGGTGCGGGGGGGAAGCGGGGGGACCCTGCCTGGGGGACGCTGAAGACTGTGCGGATGACTCGGCTGACGGCACGCTCGCTGAGCGCCGTTGCCAGCTGCACACTCATGACCTGCGCCTCCGGTTCCGAGAGGACCTTGCGAAGCAGCGGAAGGGCCTTGCGTGCGTCGAAGCCCTCTGACTTTGTGATTAGTTGGATGACGCGGAGGGCGCCGGCGAGCGCCGGAGGCAGGTTTTCGTCGCGCAACAGGGCGCGAAGCTGGCGACGGTCGCCCGTTATGAGGGCGGGGATGCTGCCCAGGGAGACCTGTCGGAGGTTGGTCGCGAGGAAATTGAGGGTCTCTGTGCCTACTTGGTCGACGCCATCCACGAGCTGTGAGCTCAGCTGCTCCCTGGGGGGGGGGAGGGGGGGGGAGCATACAGCGAGATTTACGTGCTAGAATAGGAGGCGGTTTTGGAAGTTTGTTGGAATGCCGCTTCCAGCAAGGGGGGCGGAAAATTCGTTCCAGTATTGTGCAACTCCAACAAGGGCACCCAATACGCCACGTGATTCAGCAGGGTTTACGAGCTACAGTTGGCGCCTGTTGCCGCTGAGAAGGTGCTCCAGCATGTGATTGATGAGTAGCAGCATAAATACAGTGTACTACTGTAGTATACACATACCATATATGCATGCAGGTGAGGTGCTCATACTATGAAGGGTCTTTATACTCCAAGCCACAGATGCGATTGCGCAGGCACACCTGATTGGGCGCCCGTTCTCGCTGAGCAGGTAGTCAAGCATCTGGTTGAGCGCCATGGTCACATCGTAATCGCGCGTAGTCTGGGGCTCCTCCAGCACCTCCTCAAAGCATGTACTACGTACTGTAGTGGCATACTTCGGAAGTGTATATACACACGTGTGTGCATGTGTACTTTAAACAAGTACGTTGTACGTGTAACACATACATAGAGTATACTGCTAGTAGTTTTATTTATTTGCACTTGGGGGCGTGCAAGAGCCCATGACACATGCATGCCAGCCCGCTCACTGGCGG
>JAULBY010053204.1:0-11472 GCA_032358315.1 Ophiocytium majus
GTTTCCTGTTGCTAGCACGGGGGGCGTTATGCAATGCACCCGCGTTATACAGAGTACCCAAATTTGTATAGAATACCCCCCCGCGTTGTTGTCATTAAGGCTCCGTCAGCCTCGCGGGGGGCGGTATTACAGGGTCATATGACGCTGCATAACGCTCCCCTCTTTAAACAAGACCCCCGCGTTATACTCCGTCAGTTACGGTACAGTATATGCTGCCGGCAATGCACCACTGCTTCATGCATGCTGCCACGCGACGCTCGGGCCCTTTCACGCCCACAAGTGCAAATAAATAAACCTTACTTGGGAGTAAGACAGTAGTGATACCGTCACTACAGTAGTCAGTCACCGCCCGCAAAAGCACATCAGTACTCTGGCCGAGCCACATGATATTCAGCAGCTGGTGCGTCTGTGCGACGCAGTTGGCCTCGTGCTCTTTCGGCGGCGCCAATGTGTGTGTGCAATACACTGTGTATGTGTACTTCAAAGGTATGTAAAGTATGTACATACTGCATACCTCGAAGGAGTTCAAAGTAATATGTATACACTGTACCTACTTCTGTGTAGTTTGTGAACAACACGTATTTTAATTGTACAACATATCGGTACATATGTATACTCTTAACAATATACCGGTATGTACCATATACTACGTAGTATATGCATGTATTCGAAGTGTACTACTAGTAGTATGTAATTGGAAGTAATTGACTCTAGTTGTGGTGCTTGCACGCCAACAAGTTTGACGACAATCCAGAGCGGACTTTTTCCACGCCAACAGATGTGACGTCAATCCAGAAATAGACGACTTCCACGAAAGAAGTTGTCTATTTCTGGCTTGGCGTCACATCTGTTGACGTGGAAGTAGTGCACTCTGGTTTGTGAAAGAAACCTAAAAGGTTGCTAAGCCCAGATAATGCCGTGGCTGGGGCAAAACGCCAGGCGCGTGGGGTGAGTTGTGCCCCTGGTGAAAACACCAGACACCCCCCACACCCACACGCGCCAGTCAGTGTCCATGAGGGCTACTGTAGGGATGATGCATAGAAGTAGTACATTTGACAACAGAGCGTACTTGTCATGTTCGTGGAAGTCATGCGTTTCTGGGTTGTCGTCAAATCTGTTGCCGTGTAAGTAGTTCGCACTGGTTTGTCATCGCAATCCGTTGGCGTTGGCGTGCAAGCACCAGAACCAAACTTCAAAGTACTTCAAGTATCAGAACTGTAATACTCTGAAGTACTTCTGAAAGTATACACTTCGAAGTACGTGTATGTGTCCATCATGTCCCGCAAACGCTCCCGAAGCAACCTGACTGTTGCAGGTTGCATGCCAGGGGGCCTATGATCATGGCCGGGGCTGGGGTCTCTCCGACTGCTTGCACACACTTTGAAGTTGATGTTGAAGTTCAAGGTTGTTTATTGGTCATGGAGACAGGAGGGTATGTGGGCAACGACACAAACTGCACTGTACGGGTATTTAGTTGGGCGGGTAGGGTGCGCTCAGCTGCGAGGCGTGCTTGTACGCGTCGAGGTCGGGCGCTGCGTCAGGTGTCTCCGCCGGGAGGGTGGAGGGGTCGAAGTTCAACTTGTAGGGTCCATCCGGCGTCAAGCAGGGTGGTGCTGAGTTGAGAGTTGCGCCCCTCCCCAGCAACCGCTGAGCACTGCTGCCGCCGCCGCCGCTGCTGCTGCTGCTACTGCTACCACTGCTGCCGCTGCCGCCGCCGCTGCCGCTGCTGCTACTGCTACCACCGCTGTTGCCACCACCGGTATTTCTGCTGCTGCTGCTGTCGCCGCCGCCGCCGCCGCTGCTGCTGAGCAGGTTTGCAAGGACAAACTGGCGCCGCTGCGCAGAGACGAGGCCGCGGTGGACAAGCAGCTGGCCGCAGCGGCGCAGGTCGAGGCCAAGGTACGTTATTTACTGAATTTGCATGTATTCATGAGTGCCAGATAACTATTTTTTTAGTACCTGTACTTGTTCGTTTCACTGCTAGTAGTACTTCGGAAATACTTTGAACGTACAGTACAGTATATAGACGCGGCCGCGGTGGGCAAGCAGCCTGCCGCAGCAGCACAGGTCGAGGCCAAGGTGCGCTTATGAATGTACCTGTATTCATGTATGGTACACCTAATATTTAGTGATGGGTCACGGCGTATAACGTATTCTATACGTTATACAATCATTCTATACGTTATACAAAATACGGCGTATTTCTACGACCAAAAACGCGATCTACGGCGTGTTTGCCGTACAAATTTGTTCATCTGCTTACTTTATACGGCATATTTACATACATTATACGGCGTACAATGCGAAATTATGTTATTCATTAATTATACGCTGTGACCCATCACCACTAATGTCATTGCCCGTGTGTACTTCAGAAACAGCCCAGCAATTGCAGTACACAGACATCATGTGTAGTGTATAGCGCGCGGGACACTTGACGCCCGCAGCGGCGCAGCTGCAGACCAAGGTACACTTCGCACTTGTGTGTGTGTGTGTGTGAAAGAAACCTAAAAGGCTGCTAAGCCCAGATACTGCCGTGGCTGGGGCAAAATGCCAGGCCGAAGCCTGTGGGGCGATTTGTCCGCCTGGTGAAAAGCACCGGGTGTTTCGCCACCACAAATGGTGCCAAATCGGAGTGCGCACGGCGCTTCTCTGTTAAGCATGCCGCACTCTGCATGCCACCCACCTACAGCGCCTGTAACGTACCGCACCCACGGAGCGGGCTTGAGCCTTTAAGACTGCTTCTATGGTGGAATTGGTAGACAGGGGAGACTCAAAATCTTTTGCATATGCATGCCTGTTCAAATCCGGCCATAAATACCAAAAAAGGGTATGTACGTGCGCATACATGACACTTGTTTATAAATACGTTAGGGTTGCCGGAATCGTAACTTTGTTCAACATCACTCCGTACTTTGTAGCGTACTTTCACCGTAATCTTATAGAACTTGCAGCACCCTTCCGTGATGTTCTGTGCTCAGCACTGTAGGGCCATCACAGACGCCAAGGCATTGTAGGGTGCTGTAGGCATTTGCAGCGGGTATAGTGGCATTACCGTTGACCGCCATGTCCAAAATTTACGATTCCGGCAACCCTATCATACATACTACTAGTAGTACATACCACGCTACCCCCCAGGGTGGGGTTGTCTTCTCTGTCGCTTGGCACACCATGGGGGCTTGCCTGCTCGCACCTTTGCCGCACACACCACCACGGGGGAGCCACCACCACCGGAGCGGACACCACCACCGGAGCCAGGTCGAGAGGCGAGCGGGGCGTCCGTGTGGGCAGGCCGGCCCGCCATAGGATATACCGCCGTCTGGAAAGCCTACCTCATACATAGGGTACTTCCGTACATGCATATATACCCAGTAGTTTTATTCATTTGCACTTGGGGGCGTGCAAGAGCCCATGACATGTGTATGCCAGCACGCTCACTGGTGGCCAAGTCACTTGGCAAATGCGTGACAAAGTATGTGTGCGAACAAAGAAAGGGCTGGCAGGTGCCAGCAGGCTACCTAGGGCTCGGCCTGCCAGGGCAGGTCACCCGCCAGTGTGCCATGGGTGCTATACCCAGTAGTGTTTAAGAAATCTATGTTTGTCCCGGGCTGCTGCCGCAGGAGCACGAGGCGGAAGCGGGCGTGTACCACGTCCCGACGTCAAAGCCCACAGGCGCGGCGGGAGAGTATGACAGGTGGGCGCCGTTCCTTTGCGCTGTACTTGCCACTGCCTTACTTGCCACTGCTGACACTGCTGCCGGCACGGCTGCTGCTGGTGCTGCCGTCACGGCCGCCGCTGCCGCTGCTGCTGCCGTGGCTGCTGCTGCTGCGGCGACGGCTGCTGCCACGGCTGCTGCTGCCGTTGCCGCCGCTGCCGCTCCTGCTGCCACCAGGCGGCAGACTAGGCACACTCGAGCCCAAGAGGTTGCCCCCTCCATCAACACGCGCGTAAAACGCCTCGTTGGTGGCGTGCGCGCTGCTGACTTGTGGTTGGTGGCGTGAGCGCCGCTGACTTCGCAGGCTGCTGGCGGGCGTACTGCGCCCGCTGCGCCCTTACACATGGATCCGAGAGGCTGCCCTCCAACGCACACAAAGGTTGCCCTCCATCACACACGCCTGAAACGCCTTATTGATGGCATGACCGCCGCTTCACAGGCTGCTGGCGGGAGTGCTGCGGCCGCTGCGCGCGGCGGCGGAGGCGCGCGTGCGCGACCTGGTCGTCATGTCCAACAGCGCGCACTTTGCCGCGCACTCGGCCGCGGCCGTGCGTGCCGCCATTGCGGGTCGCCTGGAAGAGAGCGCGCCACTCGTGGAGGCGCTGCTCGAGCAGGTGGCCGCCGCGCAGGTGAGCACGTGGCAGTTGAAGTTTGGAGTTGGAGTTGAATTTTGAAGTTGAAGGGAAGCACTTGGCCGCGGCCGTGCACGCCGCCATCGCGGGGCCCCTCGAGGAGAGCGCGCCCCTTGTGGAGGCGCTGCTGGAGCAGGTGGCCGCCGCGCAGGTGAGCGTGTGGCAGTTGAAGTTCGGAGTTGAATCTCAATGTTGAAGTCTGAAGTTGAAGATGCGCCGCCATTGCGGGGCGCCTCGAGGAGAGCGCGCCACTCGTGGAGGCACTGCTCGAGCAGGTGGCTGCCGCGCAGGTGAGCGCGTGGCAGTTGAAGTTCGGAGTTGAAGCTCAATGTTGAAGTTTTAAGTTGAAGTTTGAAGCACTCGGCCGCGCGCCGCCATCGCGGGGCGCCTCGAGGAGAGCGCGCCACTCGTGGAGGCATTGCTGGAGCAGGTGGCCGCCGCGCAGGTGAGCACGTGGCAGCTGAAGTTCGGAGTTGAAGTTGTAGTTGGAGGTTGAAGTTGAAGTTTGAAGCACTCGGCCGCGACCGTGCGCGCCGCCATCGCGGGGCGCCTCGAGAAGAGCGCGCCGCTGGTGGAGGCGCTGCTCGACTGGTGCGCAGGTGAGCGCGCTGACAGTTGAAGTGCAGAGCTGAAGCTTGAAGTTGAAGTTGACATTTTAAGCAAAAAACAGTGCGGGTGCCCCTCGTGGAGGGGACAGTTGAATTTTGAAGTTGAAGTTTGAAGTTGAAGCTCTGAGTTTGAGATAAAATCCTGAATTTTGGAATTCAAGTTTGAAGCACTCGGCCGCGGCGGTGTGCGCCGCAATGGTGCGCCTTGGAGAGCGCGCCATGGACGCGCTGCTGGAGCAGGTGGCCGCAGTGCAGGTGAGCGCGCTGGTAGTTGCTGCCGAGCAAAAAACTTGGCGAAACTTGCACAAGAAGCTGTGTTCATCTGAAGCTAGTTATGATCAGTCAGCAAAAAAAAGAGAGCGCGCCGCTATGGAGGCGCTGCTGCAGCGGGTGGCCGCCGCGCAGGTGGGCGCGCTGATAGTTGAACTTAATATTTTTTTTTAGTCATGGAGAGACATGGGGGTGGGCACCGGGTTCAAACTACGGGTATTTAGTCGGGCGGGTAGGGTGCGCTCAGCAGCGAGGCGTGCTTGTACGCGTCAACGTCGGGCGCTGCGCCAGGTGTCTCCGCCGGTAGGGTGGAGGGCCAGTCCTCAATGACCAGCTCCGATATGCTGCGCTGGAGCACAACTGACTTGACACACTTGAAGTTTGAAGTTGAATGTCGAGGTTGAAGCTTGATGGGAACACGCGAGAATACGGTGACGAAGCGCTGCTGGAGCAGGTGGCCGCCGCGCAGGTGAGCACGCCGACAGTTGAAATTTGAAGTTGAAGTTTGTATATTAGTCATAGAGACATGGGGGAGTGTGCGCACCGGTGAAGTTTGAAGGGTGATTTGCGCGCGGGCACACACGAGGCACCGCTGGACACGATGCGCTGCTGGAGTGGCCACTTGCTCTGCTGAGCACATGGTGTTTTTGCACGGCGCTGCGCAGCGCAGGTACACATGCTGGTGCACTTTCATGTACTTCTATAAGTATATATATATATATATATTCACATGCGGACGCAGAGTGCGTACCAGCGGCTGCGCGACGAGCACCTGGACTGCCCGCTGGTGGAGGCACCACATCACTGGTGCACTGTACTCATGTTGGTATTCTTCAAGTAAATGCAGTACTTCAAGTTCGTTCTTCTCATGCATGCTGGTGTATGCATACATACTTTCCCATGTACGCGCGCAGAGAGCGTATGAGTGGCTGCGCAACGACCACCTGCACTGCCTGCTGCTGGAGGCACGCATCACCAGTGTACTATATATACATGTGTATCTCAAAGTACGTGTACTCATGTTGGTACGGTATACTTCGAGTACATGATGCTCATACGTGTACAGTGTATGTTTGTTTCACGTGCGCGCACAGAGGACATACAAGCAGCTGCCGTGACGACTGCCTGGACCGCCCGCTGCTGGAGGCCCACGTCACCGATGCACTATATATACGAAGTAAACTTCTGATGTTTTTATAAATTATGTCAGTACAGTATACTTGAAGTATGCACTTCAAGTACATTATTCTCATACATGTTTGTATTTTTTTCTCATGTGCGTTATCGCAGAGAGCGTATGAGCAGTACTTGGATTACATTCTTCTAATACACGGTTGTGCATATACTTTCTCATGTGCGAGAGAGCGTACGACCGGCTGCGTGACGACCACCTGGACTGCCTGCAGGTGGAGGCACACACTCCTGGTGTACTATCCTCATGTGGTAAAGTATACTACAGTAGTACTTCAAAGAAGGACTTCAGAAGTACTAAGGGCCGTGCCAAACCAGCGTGAATGGCGTGATTTCTTTAACATTAGCGACCCTTCGCACCCCTTTTTTATTCACGCGGGCGCAAAAGTTGTCCCGTTTCATTGTGGACGAGAGGCGTCATGCATGAAAACAGAAGCGTTAATTTTTGGCAGCAGCAATGACCGGCAGCAGAAACAGCACCTACCGGGCACGCCGAGCCCGCGGCGTGGTGCCGGCCTCCCACCACACTGCCTTACTACCCCAAATAAGTGGCAGCCGCGCGCTGGTACCCCGCAGGGGGCAGCGGTGGCCCCAAACAACAACTTCGTGCCCCCACAAAAAACCACTTGGCTTGCTGCCTTCTGGGCGCGAACGGATTGTTCACGCGCCCTCCCGTTTGGCTCGGACGCCGTGTTTTTTCATTCACGCATCACGCATCACCCCCCCGCCGCTGGTTTGGCACGTCCCTAATGTAGTACTACTAGTATACATTATTCTCACACATGTGGTGCGCGTAATGTTTCGTGTGCGCGCGCAGAGAGCATACGAGCGGCTGCGCGACGACCACCTGAACTGCCTGCTGGTCGAGGCAGCCTACCCGCCCGTCGCGGAGGTGCTGCGGCGCGGCGGCTGCGGCGCATCAAAGTACGACATTGGCGTCGATGCATACGAGGCCGCCGTGGCAGGTATGCAGTACATCAGCAATAACTACTTTAAGTACTTCAGTCTGTACTTGTACAAAGTACTACGTAGTGCCACACTACGCGGTATATATAATTACGTGTACTACATAGTATGTACTTGAAGTACTTCAGTATATGGACTGCCTTCTGGTTGAGGCGGCGTACCCGCCTGTTGGAACTACAGTGCTGCAAGGTATGTTTCAACACATGCACCAAGCACAGCGCACTGCCGCCCCCCCCCCCTCCCCCCCCCAACTCTGCAGCTGGCACGCCGGCCGCGGCCGCCACGAAGTATCATGTACTTTTGAAGTTATAAGCTTGTTTGAATTTTCATCTTGTCATAGAACGTCCATCACACAAAGTCGGTGTAATATATGCACTGGTGGTATCTTTTTGATTCAAGACAAGGAGCACCTATTGGAGCATCCACGCACCACTCACAGTGCACTGCTCCCCCCCGCCCCCCCCCAACCTCTGCAGCCGGCACACCCGCCGCGGCCGCCGTCGCCGCGGCAGCAGAGGAGGGTCCGCTCGGCACAAACTGCCGCTCCGGTCTGGACGGCGAAGTCTTTGCCCTGCTCGCGCAGTCAACAGCGGCGCGCCTGTGCCAAGACGTGGAGGCGGCGGTGCTCAGCGGCGGGGGGGGCGCTGGCGTAAATGCCAAGGGGCCGGCCGAGGGCGGCGGCGGCGGCAGCGGCGGTACGCAGAATACGGGGTGTATGTACATGTCACCACGGCACACAACAACCACAGAAGTCAAAGATAGCTACAGGAACGAGACAACAAACAAGTACCACTGGCATGCAGCTTGGATGGCTGATGTTCTGATAAATGTACCAGTAGTGTTTGTGACAGCTTGGTGCAGGCGTGGGCGCGCAATGTGTGGTGCTCCCTTGCATGGTGGCTGGCCCAGCAAGGTCAGTTATCGCACGTGCTTTGACAAGAAGAAAACACTTATGTACGTTTCCGTGCAACCCTAGGCTCACTCGCTTCCGCAGCCAGCAACTGCAACTGCTGAGCAAATGCGAACCGCCCTTTCGTGCAACCCTAGGCGGCGGCGGCGCGGGTGTGACGGAGTGGGGAGCGCTGCTGCTGCAGCGGGAGGTGCGCGTGCTGCAGCAGCGGCTGGGGGCATTGGTGGAGGGCGCGACGCTGACAGAGCAGGTGAATGGCAGCGACGGCGGTGGTTTGTGCGGTGCCGCTGCTGAGCAGTGCTGTGAGCTGCTTGAGGAACTCGGGCCCTGGCACCAGTTGAGGTACTACTTCAAGTACGTTAGAGCGCAAGTCATTTTCTGCCGCAGCGCGAGGTGCGCGTGCTGCAGCAGCGGCTGGGGGCGTTGGTGGAGGGCGCGACGTTGACGGAGCAGGTGAGTGGCAGCGACGGCGGTGGTTTGTGTGGTGCCGCTGCCGAGCAGCGCTGGACTTTTGTGAGGGACTCGGGCCCTGGCATCACCTGATGTAGTATGTTAAACCGCCGGTCATGCTGTTTAGAGTGCTTCAATTTGGGAATCATTGGTGCAGCATGCTCGTGCAATAAGCATGCAGTGTCACCCAGGCAAGGTGTGTACACGGCGGGCGCAACCCACAAGCATCGCACCTCACTACCATGCCACAGCGCAGCTGGCTAAAACCGGCGACGCCACAACACCACCAACCACCGCTCCCAACTCAGTGCAGCCATCCCACCCCGTTCCCACCAGCTCCTGACACGCAAACCCACGGCCCCAACCTCCCTCCGCCGCCCGCGCCGCCGCTGCACGCAGTTTGCGCGCATGCAGCAGGTGGTGCAGCTGCTGACGCTGGAACGCCCTGCAGACGCGCCACCAGCGCGCGCCGGGGCGCCGCTCCCGCCCGATGCCGCGCGTGCCGTCCTGCGGCTGCGCCGGGACTTTGATGCCGCGGCGATCGACCTGGCGCTGCGCGGCAGCACGTGAGGGCGTCTGTGCTTGCTCGGCAGCTTTTGCGAGCATAAACGGGCAGTAGCTGGCAGCAGCCCTGTGGACAGGCTCGCTTCCGCCCCGATGCTGCACGCGCCGTTCTGCGCCTGCGCCGGGACTTTGATGCCGCCGCGATCGACCTGGCGCTGCGCGGCAGCGCGTGAAGGGGGGGGGCGTTGTTTGCGCTTGCTCGGCATTTTGTTGTGAGCACGTGAACGCGCAGCAGCAGCAGGTCACAGTCTGCGCGCGCCGTCCTGCGCCTGCGCTGGGACTTTGGCGCTGCGGCGATCGACCTGGCACGAACCCCAAGGGTCTGCTATGAGAATGCTGCTGGTACAGATCACCATGCGAATTATGATGACCGATGTGCTACTTGACTCTGCCACGCCCGCTGCTCTAGCAACGCGGTATTCGGCAGCAAAGCGCTGGCCGGTCCCACGGCGCCCGGCGTGCACCCCTCTGGTTGCGTCTGTGCACCTCTTGCTGTTTTTGTGAGTACGTAAAGGGGCAGCAGCTGGCAGCGGCGCACTTCCTGCGGGCCTGTGCCGTCACTTTTACACCGCCGCAATTGACGTGGCGTGGTGCAGAGGCGGGTGGCCCTAGGGATGCGCGCGACCGTAAATTGGCGTGTCTTTCAACAACGGAGCACTCCAACACGGCGCAACAAGTGCGCGGCCGCTGAATACCACCCACGCATGGCATGTGTGGACGTGTTGCTGCCATTTTCACCGCGCATGAAAAAGTGCTCTTGTGGTGCCTATACTTCAGAAGAAGTACATGGAAATCACCCCGCAGGCTTTGGCTTGGCATTTGGCCCCAGCCACGGCAGTATCTGGGCTTAGCAGCCTTTTAGGTTTCTTGCACATGAACAGATACATCAAATTTACTTTTGAAGTATGCTTCGGAAGTACACCAAGTATATATATAAGTACTTCCGAACTACATTCAGACAGTCTGTACGCACATGCTGTTTTCACCAGGCGGTCAAACCACGCCACAGGCTTCGGCCTGGCGTTTTTGCCCCAGCGACGGCAGTATCTGGGCTCAGCAACCTTTTTGGTTTCTTTCACATTCGCATATCATCAGCCTTGAAGATTTCGCCGTCGACCTGTCACTACAGTAGTACTGCGCGTCAGCGCACAAGGGCCTTCCGCACTTGCTCAGCGCTGTTTGTGGGTATGTACGGGGGCAGCAGCTGGTACTTTTATTACACTCCGCTCAGGGCGCGGAAAGCCCTTTGCACACGGTGCATGACCAGAAAAAGGGATCAGACAGGTGTAGCGAAAAAGCTGGCAATGCTCAGTACTGCGCACTCTAAGGGAAGTCCGGCATGTTGCCAGAGCACTACTCTAACGAATTCCGGCCCCATGTCCTAGGGGACGTGCTCCGATCTCTATCCAGCTCCCGGTACACCATGCTCCCCCCGCACACCAGGGGCCGCCATGTAGCTGGTACTAGTACTATAGCTGCTCACCGTCTGCGGGAGCACGGAAGCCGCTGCTATAGCTAACACACCCAGACTGAGCTCTTAACGCTGCAGCAGTCGTTTTGTACACAACAGAGTCTCAAGTTGACCAGACAAAACCGCTGTATTGTCATGGGGGTGGGCCCATTCTTTCGACCAGCGAAGTATTTGCTGTACACCAGGACCTACAACTAGAGTAATTTGTTGACTGTCACACAGGGCTGCGTGCGGAACGTCGCCTCGCCCTCTGGCGCCGCAGCACTTGCCAGGTGTAGTCGACACTGCATGCCATAGCGCTACTCCTTGCTCAGCCAGTGGATCGAATATAAGGAACGGCGCGGTGACGTCCGGGCACGTGTCGTGTGTACAGAGACAGTATGCACGGGTCATCGTCGTGTGAACGTGCACACGTGCGCCACGTGCGCATGCCCGTTCAGATGAAAAAAAAAAGGGATCTGGGGAGTCGATCGACGGTGTTGTCACAAACACCGTTTGCAATTGGGTCGGCGGGCGACCTGTGATGGCGTCTGAAACCATGACCCAGAGGGCGTCCGAGACCTCCACCGAAGGCGCAGAGTAGCAGGAGGAACGACCGCAACAGGCTGAGCGCCGCCACGTTGAGGATGATCGACCAGAACATGCTGTCCTCCAGTGGGTGGTCGTGCTCACTGAGCTGCTGGCGGCAGGCGTCC
>JAULBY010053215.1:0-35488 GCA_032358315.1 Ophiocytium majus
CTCCCCCCCCTCCCCCCCCACCCCCCCGCCACCATCCTCAGCTGCTGCTGCGCCCGCCCCTGCTGTGCCGCCTGCTGCTGGTTTTGCTGTTGATGGCGGTGGCGGGGATGGCGTGCCTGGTGGGCGTGTGGGCGGTGGTGGGAAGGCAGAGACCGCCACAATAGCCGCCTGCACCTCTTTATCTGACAACTCTTCTGTGTGCAGAAGGCACGCGGGGGAGGTGTGGGGGGTGGTCAGCAGGAGGTGTTGAGCGCGTGTGCGCGAGCGCTGAGCGGGTGCATGCGCTGCCGCAAGCTGTGAAGGAGATTCATGTAGCTTCGAAGAGATATCATCAAGTGTGCCGCATGAGCATGCTGTGGTGCTATACTGTAGCCAATACATGCGATGGATGCAAGGCAATAAGTAAGTAGGGTGTGCGCGGTGTGCGCGCGACCCAATGACTTGCCGCACACATTGTGCACCAGCCAGTACTTGTGGACATCTGATGTGTGCAATGCTGACAGACCTGCGCATGCGTCGTGTGTGTACACCAAAAAAAACCCAAGTGACCACACCTAGACGTACTGCCGGCGCCGCATTAACAATCGCCTGTCACTGTCCGGCTCGGCCAATGATGTCAAAATTGTGCTTGTAGCAGACGACAAAGTACTACGTAGTGTTTGGCAACACTGGCACAACACAATCATCATGACCCCATACCAACCGTGACCTGGCCTAAGACGAGCTGGCTTCTTCACCAAGGCTTAGCGTGCTGAGTTGTGCGATGGTTGCCAAGTGCAGCCGTGAGCCCAAGAAATGCGCAGTACGCTACACATGTCAGCACTACCTACTGTAGCTACAGGGCAGCAGTCATTGAGCGTGCTGCACCCACAACACCCAGCAAGAGCTAGATCAATTGTTGCCACCCAGAGGGAAAAAAATAAAAATCAAATGCAGGTGTGTCACAAGCTGTACCGATCAAAAGTACTACATAGTAGTGCCGGTTCCACTGCGGCCTCAGCACTACAAGTGCCACGCCACATGCACAAGCACCAATACTCCATGTGCCAACAAGACTGGCCGACTCAGCCACTGCTTCTCACCAAAACCATCCGCTGTGGCCACTGGTGCCAGAGGCGCTGCCACCTTGCCTGCGCTGTCCGCCAGCGGCTCCACTCCAGCGGCGGCGCGCAGTAGCGACACCTTGTAGAAGTAGTTGCGCCAGAAGGGTGTTTCGCCCACTTTCACAATGAATTTTGAGTGCATCTGCGGTGGGCCACAGGCAAAGGGGTGGGTGGATTATCAGATGGCTGTCACCAGTCACGGTAAGGCGGGCATGTGCTGCATGTGGCCATGTTTGCATGCCTGCTCACATGCCTTCTCTAGCAGCAATGTGGCCAACACAACACCACTTGTGAAAAGGCGGCCTTTTCCCTATCGGCGGCTGGTATAGGACAGCGCTGGTGGCACTGCAGGGCTGAGCGTGTGGCAGGTGTGGTGCAAGCCAGCAGGTGTGTACTTGCAAGTGCAACAGCTCCAATTACTTGCATGCTGTAGACTACCTCTGGGCAGAAAAAGACACTTGCTCTTTGTGTGCTGTGCGGTGCACCCTAGGCGCGACACATACGCATGCAACAGCGCCTAAGCATGTTGCCACACTGCCACGCAAAATGTTAAGAACAGCATGGACGGGCTTGGCAGGTTACCCAAGGCACTTGCGCTCACCAGCTGCAACACCAAAATTATGTGCTGCTGCAGCAGCTGCTCATGCAGGTTTCTTCAATTAGTGAATTGAGGGCAGGGTCATCACAATATGCACACTGTCAGCTTGGCCTCCCACCACCACAGAACCAAAAAGAAATTTGGGGCAGTTGCAGCGCAGCTGCCACTGTGCTGTTGGTAACACCACCAACATCACCAGCCACGGCGCGCACACTGCATCACCGAAGTGGCTACAGAGAGTACTGCGGCACAACACATTGTTGCGGCCCGCCGACTTGCCTTTGCCAGGTTCGCGTCCAGCTCCATCAGCCTCATGGCGCAGCTCACGTGAGGCGTGAGATCGAAGGCGAACTCAGAGTCCTCAGGGGCCTCTGTGAAGGTGGAAACCTCGAGCGACAGGGCAAACACCTGGCCCATGAGTCCCTCACTGAGTATGCTGAGTGACTCGCTCGAGGTCTCCCAGGGCAGCAGCTTGATCTCGCAGGCCGCTGATGCGTCCTTCTCCGCCTGTATCCGCCCCTGCTCCTGGCGTATGTCGTCGCCCACGGATTGGACTCCCGTCTGAACACCATGGGTCAGCGCCTATGTGTGTGCAGTGGTTGCAGAGAAGTGGCCAGAGAGAGAGGTCTGTTGGTCGCTGCTTTACGGCAACAGCAGCACTGGCTGGAGCGTTGCGGCAGGGCAGGTAGTGCACGGCGGAGACCGCGGGTCGTCGAGGTACTTACGTTGATGTCAAGCTGGGACAGGTTGTCCGAGAGGTGCTGCACATTGTCCTGCACGTCGTGTGCAAACTTTGTTACACTCTCTTGCGCCACAGCAGCAGCATCCGCCGCGGCCTTTGCGATAGCATCAAAGCTCAGGTCGCTAAACCAGCCCGCCATGGCGGGCCAGGCAGCCGACCGCAGCAACAAGAGGGAGGGCTCCAGTTGATGTGTGTGTGTTTTGCTGCTCCCGCCGGGTGCTTTGATCATGAAAAAAATCATGAACGTGTGGGGCCGCAAGGCACATGAACTCCTCTGCCTGAGCACTGTGCCACGCGTTGGGCGTTGGCTTCCATGCACAAGCAGCAACAAGAGCTGCTCCGCCACCCTGCACAGGTGTCTGCGCCCAGGCAGGGGCTCCCGCAACCATGCGCTTCCTCCATTTGATACGACCGGTCATGTGGATGCTGCCCGAGGTGGCGCAGCCCGACCGCAAGGTGGGCAACCAGCCGCCGGTGGAGCGCCACACACTTGCATGCTTCACCAGGAACCGTTGGGCATGTCTTGCGGGCGGGGCTGCACGACAGCACGTCTCCGCCGCCACCCGCAGCGCCAGCCCGCGCCAACTTGTCCCCCTCCTCTCTTGCCTGCTATTTCCAACCTGCACCGCCGCCGCGGTCCGGCTGACCCGCTGTGTGTTTTGCTGTTTTTTTTTGTTCTGCTGGTGTCGTGCCTGCCGCTGCCGGCTGTGTCTGTGCTGCGTGTGTGTGCCGTCGCAGATCCCCTTCCGGGAGAAGGTGCTGTGGACCGTCATCACCCTGTTCATCTTCCTGGTGTGCTGCCAGATACCCATCTACGGCGTGCAGTCGGCCAAGTCGAGCGACCCCTTCTACTGGATGCGTGTCATCCTGGCCTCCAACCGGGGCACCCTCATGGAGCTAGGCATCAGCCCCATAGTCACATCATCCCTGGTGATGCAGCTGCTGGCGGGCTCCCGCATCATCGAGGTCAACCAGGCCGTCAAGGAAGACAGGGCGCTCTTCTCAGGTGCCCAGAAGCTCTTTGGAATCCTCATCACCATCGGCGAGGCGGTTGCGTACGTTGTGTCAGGCATGTACGGTGACCTGGGCACCCTGGGGGCCGGCAACGCCATCCTCATCATCTGCCAGCTGTTCTTCGCGGGCCTCATCGTCATCATGCTCGACGAGCTGCTGCAGAAGGGCTACGGACTGGGCTCGGGCATCTCGCTGTTCATTGCCACTAACATTTGCGAGACCATCATCTGGAAGGCGTTCAGCCCCACCACCATCAACACCGGCAAGGGGACGGAGTTCGAGGGGGCCATCATTGCCCTCTTCCACCTGCTCATCACGCGCTCTGACAAGGTACACACACATGGAGTCTGATACAAGCACGAGAGGTTGATGTGTTGGTGCCGCCCATGCACGTGGATCCGTGTATCAGCAACGGCATAACCCGCTACCGGCAGTTACGTTGCGTTTGCCGCACTTGAAGTTCCGGGGCTGGTGTGTGGTGCGCGCCGCCGCCCAGCCTGTCTCCTGCGTTGTGCACCAGCAGATGCTGCGCGCATGGAGTTGCAGCGGGTGGGCGTGTCATGGGGCCATGGCTGTCATGCGCATACTCAGCCACCCTGCTGCGGGCAAATTACTTGATGCGCCTGGCACCAGCAGCACGCAGTCAGTCACGCATATTTACCTTTTACTCTGCTGCCATGACCTGCTGCATGAGCATTACGCGCTGCCTTTCACCCCCTCTATTCTGTATCTAAGTGTGCATGCCGCTCCTATTTGCATGTTTGCTGCTGGTTGCGACGGCACAGATGCGCGCGCTGAAGGAGGCCCTGTACCGCCAGAACCTGCCCAACGTGACCAACCTGCTGGCCACGGTGCTCATCTTCATCATTGTCATCTACTTCCAGGGGTGGAGGGTGGACCTGCCGGTGAGCAGCTCTGTTGGCAAATATTTTGTGCGCGTGCTGCTCAGCAGCTGTTGTCAAATTTGCTGCTGAGCATCCAGGCTGATTCAGAATTACTGCAAGTGTGCATGCGTTGCGGACGCGCTGCTGCTTGTTGCAGGCGTAGGCATTGCAACGAGCAAGTTTTTTAACATTGCCCAAGTGCTGTCTGCACAAGCAGCTGCATTGGACTGGTGGCCTCTGCTGCACCTAGCAGCTGCCTCGTACGACCCCACAAGCATTTTGTTGGTACAGTGCGCTCTCTCGCGATAGAGTGCGCTTTGGAATAGTGCGGTTCGCGGTGTAGTGCGGGGTCCATGCGGCTGGCACGGACCACATGAATGTTTACAGATGCACAAGCAACCTGTATCGGTCTGACTGGTGTCCTGGGCTGCACCTAGCAGTTGCCTCGGACAACCCGGCAAGTACTTGTTCGTAAACTGTTACTGTACGGAAAAATACCAAGTCTGGATAACACCACCTCTCAGGTTGCGCTGGGTGTGCCTGTACAATAAGTGGCTGGTGCCTCAGCTGGTTACCTGTTGGCAATTTTGGTGGGTTGCTGAAGTCAGAGGTAGCAGTGATTAGCAGCCTAGGCTAGACGCAGCCGTCTCCACACCTGGTGATTTGGGCATCAGCATGGTTTCAGCAGCAGCACGCCTAATTTGTTGGGGGTGTTTACCTACTTTTGGGATGTAATGCCATCATTTAGTTCTCCTCAAATCACCTAGTAACTAATGCTTTATGATGCCACGCTCACTACATATTGCATTAAAAATCAATTTTTCCCTTGCAAACATGTTTGTGAACAAAATGGACATTATGTATACTGTAGTACACTGGCTGTTGAACAACAAGGCAAAGTTGTATATTTTATACTACGGAGTAGATACAAGACTCAGTTCCGTGGTGGTGGCTCGTGCAAACCACCGCCATCTATTCATAAGTTGACGGCGGCCACAACCTTTTGTAGTCACTTATTGGGGGCTGATTCACCAGCCTGGCACCAACAGGCCGACCATGCCTGCCGTTCACACACTGGCACCTGGGGACATGTGTGCGTCCCATGTTGCACTGCTAACCCGCTGCGCATGTGCCGCCCTCCCGCTGCCACCGCCCTTCAACCACTCCACAGGTCAAGTACCAGAAGTACCGCGGGCAGCAGGGCACGTACCCCATCAAGCTTTTCTACACGTCCAACATGCCCATCATCCTGCAGACGGCGCTCGTCAGCAACCTCTACTTCCTCTCGCAGCTGCTGCACAACCGCTACTCGGGCTCCCTCCTGGTGCGCCTGATTGGCCGCTGGCAGGAGGCAGAGGGCATGCCGGGCCAATCTGTCCCCGTTGGAGGGCTCGCCTACTACATCTCTCCCCCCACGAGCCTCGCCGACATCCTGGGAGACCCCTTCCACGCGGTGTTCTACATTGTGTTCATCCTCACGAGCTGTGCGCTTTTCTCCAAGACGTGGATTGAGGTGTCCGGCAGCAGCGCCAAGGACGTGGCCAAGCAGCTGCGCGACCAGCAGATGGTCATCAAGGGGCACCGCGACTCGGCCATTGTGCACGTGCTCAACCGCTACATTCCCACCGCGGCGGCCTTCGGCGGCATGTGCATTGGCGCGCTCACGGTCGTGGCCGACTTCCTGGGGGCCATCGGGTCGGGAACGGGCATCCTGCTTGCCGTCACCATCATCTACCAGGTGCGTGGCTGCCGGTCTGGTGTGTGTGTGTGTGTGTGTGTGTGTTGTGTCGTGCTCAGCAACAGCAGCAACTATTTTAAGTTTGCGCGCGTGCTGCCTGTGGTGCGGCAGCTCCATTTGGAAATGGCATCGTTGCGCGTTGTGTGTTTGTACAGTGTCATTGTGCGCTGCTGGGAAGTGGGGAAGTGGGGTGCTCAGCACCAGTGCTGGTACTGCGTGGTGGGCTTGGATGCCATGTGTGATGTTGGGGTTGTGTTTGTAGTGTCATGCTCTCATTGCTGACTACTTGGACTATGCCAACAGTACATTTTGCAAGCAGTTGGAGAGCTGCCACACAGCGGCATCAAATGGAGCAGGGGCATTTATGACGTGTTGTGCATGCGCCACCATGTCTGGCCTGTTGCCGCGCACACGGCACTACAACAGACACGCTCAGTGGCTGGTGCATATGTAACAGCCAACGGTCACAGTGCGTCCGCTTGCTTTGTCTGCAGCCGGCCCTGCCCCCATGACCCATACATAGTGGCCCTAACTCACCCCTGTACCTCATGCACGCGCTACTTGCTTTGTTATCCGCGCAGTACTATGAGATGTTCCACAAAGAAGCGGGCTCCATGGACGGCGGCGGCTTCTGAGCTGGCGGCGGCGGCTGCTGGCGCTGGAACGGCGCGCGCACTGGCGCGGCAGCAGCAGCGGCGGGCCAATGGCTGTGCGCTGAGCAAAACGCGCACACCATGGTGCGTGGCCAGTGCAGCGGGGGGTGGCAGAACGCGGGCCTGCGGGCCCTGTTCGCCATGATCACACATAGACAGAAGGTGTGGGGGCCTTGCAGGCGGCGGGCACCGCCGCTGCAGAGGCGGGGCATGCGTTAGGGAGGGCGGCAGTGTTTGGGAGAGAGGGCAGTGGTGGGTGGCTGGGGGAGGGGGTGTGGACGGCTGGCTTGCCGGGGCGGGGGCACAAGGGCTTTTCCAGCACAAGCAGCGGTTATCAGGCCCTGCGGCTGCCGCAGCACACGCACCGCACTAGTTTTGCGGCACGGGCGCTGTGCGGTCAACGCGGGGGGGGTGGGTGAGGGTCTTTTCCCGGTGGGCGCACAGGCCTGTCGGCTGCTCAGCAGTAGCGCATGCAGCATGTGCTCAGCAGAAGCGGCCGCATGGCTTGGCGCTCAGCGTCCCGCCCCCCCTGCTTAGGTGTGCGGCCCCCATGGAGGG
Source organism: Ophiocytium majus (assembly GCA_032358315.1). Lineage (NCBI taxonomy): Eukaryota > Xanthophyceae > Mischococcales > Ophiocytiaceae > Ophiocytium > Ophiocytium majus. The sequence continues at coordinate 7,291 of JAULBY010053215.1, forward strand.
AGGAGCAGTTTGCATGAGTGGGTTGGAGTTTTGGCGCATGCGCTTTTGCGTGCGCTGCCTCTGGGGATGGCGGTGCGCGCCGCCTGCACTTCAAGGATGTACTTCAACCTACTGGTTTGGGGCACTTGCTTTACAACTGGAGTTGCGTTGCTGCTGCTGCTGTTGGTGGGTGGTGGTGGTGGTGAGGGCTGCAGAGCCCCTCGTGGCAGCTGACCTTGGCAACGTGTGCTGTGTGAGGGTTTGGCAGTGTGTGTGGCAGCGCTCGCATTGTTTACGCCTGCTGCGGTTGCATGTTTGCGAATCGCAGGTGCAGCTTGCACATCCGAAACAAAATGCCCCATGCGTGTCGGGAGCTCTTAAAACTATCATCCTCATCGGGTTGGCTGGCCTGTCTGCAGCAGAAAGACGGCACACTGGAATCTGTTGCCCCCGAACAAAGCGCCTCAACTCGGCTGAAGAGCTCGAGCTCCCTGCATGGGCGCACGCACTGCAACAGCAATGCTGCATAGCCATTTCACAGCATCTGATGCTCAGCGCTATCATGTCGTGATCGAGGGGCTGGCTGGCTTCGAATTCGTCGGACAGAGAGCAACACCCTCTCTCAAGCCGCCAGTTCGGCCCAAGCGCGCCTTCCCACGCCACACGCCTGCAACCGGCTGAGTGAGATACTGGTGACCAGGTCCAGAGCACCGCCACCCGGTTTCTCGCCACATCCACCCCCCTCTCGAGGCCTCTCCTGTCGAGTGCTCAGTCAAGCGCCTTCTTCTTCTTGAATGATTGAATCACCGACCGCTGTTTTTTTCGATTTCAGTTTCACTGTAACTGCCTGTCTCTTTTGCTGGCCTACTGCGGGACTGCCGAGGCGGCGCCCTTGGCCCGTACAGCACACCCAGGATTAAGGAGCAGGCAGGACTTGCACCGAGGCCGGTAGCAGCACACGTGCAAGCCGCCAGGTGCCAGACTCAGGAAGCCGCGAGGGCCGGCGGCGTGGCACGGTGGCCACCGTGTGGCTGCACGGGTACACACGCTGCTGGCGGCGCACATAGGGACACAGCAGGGGCACACCGATCAGGCGTAGCAGCATCCCCAGTGCTGGCTAGGATGAGAGCCGGCTGGCGAGGGTGAGGCGCGGAGGGACGGGCGGCGGTTGCCGCTGCCGCCTTTGCGGAGGCATCTGCGTTGCAGGTTTCTGCCCTGGGTGCACCCCGTAGCACAGCAGCAAGATGGGTGCAGGGGCATCGGCACAAGAGGACGTCTCCAGTCGGCGGGTGCTGCGCTCGTACTCAAGGTCTACCCTGGCCTACGACCTGCTGCAGGAGGCTGTAAAACAGGAAGATGAGGGCGGCAAGTCCACCAACAAGAGCAAGCTGCCCTTCAAAATCAGCGTGTCAAGGCCGGGCAGCGCCAAGCGACGCGGCACCCATACTGGGGGGAGCCTGCTGCACAGGGACGCAGCCAGCTCCGACCTGGACCGGCTCAGCAGGTTCTTTAAGGAACTTCTGAGCGACCCCGGCCTGCGGGGGTGCTTCAGGGACTACCTGTGCCGTGAGCACCTGGCGGAGCACATGATACTGGCGTGGATAGACATGGAGCAGCTCAAGCGGGCCTGCGACAGGTTCATACGCTGCGCAAAGGGGATGGGCACGGGCAGCGTGCGCAGCGGCGCGACGCCCCAGAACGGCGTGAGCGTGGAGGAGCTGCGCGCGCTGTTTGAGGACACCGCCTGCAAGTGCGACGACATGTTCAAAAAGTATCTGGCGGACGGCGCCGGGCACTCCATTGCGGTGAGCGTGGAGGCGGAAACGCGCGCCGACGTCGGCGGCAGCATCCAGCACCTGTTCAAGGTGGTGGAGAAGGCGTATGCCGTCCCGCCCGTGGAGACCAAGCCGCACCACAGAATTTCATTGGGCGTCAGCTCCGCCAGCAGCGCCGCCACAGACCGCATGGAGCAGACAGCGGCCATCCGCGGCGTGCGCAAATATGTGTCGGCGGCGCAGACCAAGGCAAGTACGTGTGTGTTGTGTTGGTATTTGTTGGTGATGGGGGGGGGGGGGGAGGGGGGGCGTTGGCAGCAGGGGCTCCGGTTGAAGTTGTTTCACGTGGTTGTGCGTGCAGAGACGGTGACTGCAGCAAACACCCACGCTTTGAACGGAAGCACACCAGAACTGCAGCAGCGACTCAAACAGCACCTCGCAGTAAATGGCCTTCAGTACAACCCAACCCACTACTACTGTCAGCCCGTGCTCAGGCTTGTACACCGGCTTCACACCATCACCAACCAGCTACTGTACACTACCTACTCGGGCTGTGCCCAACTCACCCCTCACACCCCGCGCGCCGCCCCCCCCGCAGGTGTTCACGACCATGCTGTTTGACTACCTGCCCGGCTTCATCACCAGTGAGCAGTCCAGCAACAGCAAAAGCGCCATCACATCCGGCGCGGACGTGCGCGGAATACTGGTCAAGGGCCTCCAGGCCGCGCGCCTGCACACCTCCATGGGGGCCCCCCTGTCCCCCTGCAACGGCAAGGGGGGGGAGGAGGGGAAGGGGGGGGCGCCGGAGATGCCGGACGCGGTGGTGGCCAGCATGCAGCTGCACCAGATTGTGGCGGACCCCACGTGCAGCATGTTCCTGGAGAGCTACCTCAACCGCGTCGCCGACAAGTGAGGGGACGGGCTTGCTCTGGCAGTGCGCACCTGTGTTATTGTGTGTGAGCTGTGTGTGTATATGTGTGTGTTTGTGTGTGGGGAGGGTTGTCGGTGTGGGTGGACGTGTGAGGGTGTGCGAGAGAGTGTGCATGGATGGGTGTGTGTGTGGCAGGGGGTGGGGGGGTAAGTGAGTGGGTGGGTGGGTGTGGGTGCCTGGTGGGGCAGGTGCAGGGTGGGGGTGGGGGTGGGCGTGTGTGGGCACGCGCTAGTGCGGGTGGACCATTGCGCCAGAGCAGTGAGTGTAATGGCAGCAAGGAGGTTGCATATTGCTGCGCGGCTGCAAACTTGCGGCACCCGCGCCATGGTGCACATTGCCAGCTGGTGTGGTTGGTGCACTGGCAGGTGTTTCAATGCGCGCAGTAGCAAAGTGTTTGCAGCAGGTGACAGGCAGTCACCACCATATTGTGACCATGAGTTCGCCGCCCGCACCGCGCCCGTTGGCCGTGGTGGCTCGGTGTGGTATTTGTACACTACACTTAAAACTAGCTGGCATGTGCCAGGGATGCTGACGCTTTGCTTCTTGCAACCTCTTATGTGGGGCAACAGATACCAACTCAGTAACCGCAGCACTTGTCACGAAGTATGGCAATGATATGACATGCATACTTGTTGCTCGGACCACCGCTGATAGGCGCACATGGTGCGGCGTATGCACTGTTGTGCCGCACATGACTTCTGCAGGATCAAGGCGGCAGGAGAGGCTGTCACCATTCCTGCCACTGCAGGCGGACCTGCTGCGCCCGTACTCAGCCTGGGCTTCACCCCTGACCTCATCATTGCCTGCCTGCTGGAGATAGGTGAGCTAGTGCCGCAAATAGCTTGGCGATGGTCACAGATTTTGGCTCATAGTACTGTAGTATAATAGCATGTGAGCTTTTCCCGCCAAATTGCGCTGTCAACAGAGTACTTTTCCCGCTCGTATGCAGTCGCCAAGCGGCAGCGCGGCACAGGCTGACTGCCTGTCACGCAGTACCGCGTATTGCAGCGCTAGGTCACAACATAGGTGCGGCACTGATGAACGAGTGAATAAAAGCCACTCCATTCACAAGTTTGCCACAAGGTGCATGCCAGTCACCCGCTTGCACTGGAAGGAGCGGGCGTGCTACTGCCAAGGAGCGCGCACCTTTCGGTAGTATGAGCACATAGACAACACAGTAGCCACCACTGCTGCCATGCACGCTCCGCGGCACTGCATGTAAACGCGCATGCACTACTACTGCCGAGCAGAAGAGTGCACGGGACGCACAGCACCGCCATACCTGCCCCACTCCCACCCCTGCCGCACCCCCACACGCGCCGCCAACCTTGCTGCCGCCGCCGCGCACGCTCTCTGGCCCTGCGCTCCCCCCACGCTCATGATGATCTCAAGCGCTCTAACAGCATAGCGTTGCGGTCACCGCTGTGCCCGTTACCCTCCCGCCGCGCGCAGACGATCTCAAGCGCTCCGAGGACAAGTACCACCTGGCCCACCGCGCCAACCTCATACTCCAGCGCTACGGCGCGGACGAGCTGGGCTGCCCCGAGATGATGGCCCTGCGGGGGTCGCGCACCAAGGGGGACCCCCCCCCCGACGCCAGCACCTTCGACCTGGTCTACGTGCTGCTGAGCACGCGGCTGCTGATGGAGCACGGCGAGGGCTTCATGGCGAGCCCGGAGTTCAAGGACCTTGAGAGGGTGCTCAGCAGCCAGCAGAGCGCGTGCATGGTGGTGGACACGGCGGCCAAGGTGGGGACGATACGCGGGTACGTGCTCGAGAAGCTGGGGGTGAAGGAGGAGACAGATCCCAGCAAGACTCTGGAGGCGCGCGCGGCGGCGGCGGCGCAGGACGCGGAGGAGCTGCTGAAGACGCTGGAGGGCGTGCTGTCGCTGGCGCTGGGGCGGTCGCTGTTCAAGCGCTTCTCTATACAGCAGTTCCAGGTGTGTGATGCGGTGGTGGTGGTGGTGCTACAGTAGTGTTATGGCGTACTTTCAAAAAGTACTACTGTATGAGGTATGTGCACTTGTGGGCACATACTTGGGTGCAGATGCTACAGTAGTTTTATGGCACACTTTTGAAAGTGCTCCTGTATGCAGTATGTGCGGTTGTGGGCGTCGGTGTAACGACCCAGGTACTTCAGCAGTACTTCAAGAATTGAAGTACTTTTCGAAGTACTACTACTGTAGTAGTACAATGGTTGCTGGGCGTGCGGCAGCCGGCCGGCCGGCTATGCCTTGTGGGTCTGTGCCGACATATTCACAGCTGTGCGCCGCCAGCAAAAAGGGATGTACAGCAAGCATGTGTGCCTGGGCGGCGGGCAAATGGACTGCTACTAGTACAGTAGTGTGAGGCTGGCAGGTCTCATCAGCAGTGCACATGCGACTCATTCAGGAAGTTTGTGTAGCAGAAGTGAAGGCGGCGCTCAGCATAACAGGCGGAGGTGAGCGTTGGTTGTGCTGACAGCAAGGGCGGCTCCTCTCGGCACGGCGGGCTCTGTTGTGCGCCTCCACCACCAGACACATGCTTGAAGCGCCATGGGCATGTGCTGACATAACCGGGAGTTCACACCCTTCTACGCAGTCGTATGCATGTAGGCGCTACTAGTACATTTGTGTGCCCTCAGCAGTCACGTGCACAACAGCTCGGCAAAACTAGTGCTCAAAGGCAGTAGAAGTTGACCTCGTCGCCACACAGCCTGCCACGTATGTGTGTATCATATTGTGCTGACACACATGCCCGCAGCTGGGCTGTGTACACCGACTTGGCGTGGAACGGCGGCCACTGTGCTGCGAATGCGCCACCATGTAGCTGTCCGCTGTATCTGCTGCAGCAATGTTTGTAAAGCATTCTACCGATGAAGTGATGGAGTTGGGTGTGGGTGTGTGTGTGTGTGTGTGTGTGTGTAGTGGCTACACTGTGTTGTAGCTACACATTGCTGTTCCATGTTACCGCTGACCAGCAAGTGTGCGAATGCGACTAACAGAAGTCTTGTGCTCATGCTTTCAGGGGTGCACAGCATTGCAGGTGCACAGCATTTCGCAGGTGCAGTCAGAAGTACTAATTCGTACCGGTACTTACTATTATGTGTAAACACACGTGGGCTGCATAGCATTGCAGGTGCAGACACACGTGTGTAAACCCATGCGCGCTGGCTGCAGCAAGCCATGCAGGAGCCAGTGGTAGCCAAGCGGTAACCGTGGTGCTGGCACACCCACAAAACACACTGCTGCACCATCACCCCCTCAGGTGTGGTCAAATGCAGGTGCAACTGCCTCCACAAAAGCAACTTTTGCTGCTGCACCTTGCAGGAGTAGCGTCCTGTGTGTCCACCACAGCCATGCGATGTGCGAGGTTACGAAGGTACAGTTTCGGCAGTGCCAAATTCGGATGTGCAAGCAAACGGCAGTTGCGGGGTAGGTCCTTGTGCTGAGCAAGTGTTGCGCGCCAGTGAAGCCACCCATGGATGCCTCAAGTCATGAAGGAAACACCGCCACTACCATGCAAATCGATCGTGCAGTCCTGAGCAGAATGCATGCTGCCATCTGGAAGCGATGCGGTGTTCAACACAGCTTTGGCATGGACTGATGAATGACCATGCACATTCATGAACTATGTGCAGCCAACTACAAGTGCTGGAGATGGTGCAGTGTTAAAGAAATGAGTGACGACATCATGGACCGATGAACGAGTTGCATCAACTCGATACCTGTCTGCAGGATGAAGACATACACGTGCTTGTCCCTGGAGGCGTTGCGCTGTTCATGAACTGGTTGATGGAAATCATGCACTAATGACTGAGTTCATGAACTGATGACTCAAGATCGTGAATTGATGTGTGAACTCATGAACTCACTGCATGCAGGAGGAAAGCGCATGCTTCCACCTGGAGGTGATGCACGCTTCATGGCCACCTTGACGGATTCATGAACTGACAAGTGCGTCCACCAAGTAGTGAGTGAATTCATGAACTCACTGCCCGTGAATGCACAGGAGGAGAACGTGAATTTCTACCTGGAGGTGATGCACTACAAGAACGAGCAGTACCTGGTGCCCCCGGATGGCTCCGTCATATTTGCCGACAGGAGCAACCTGGCTCAGACGGGCGGACAGAAGGTGGAAGTGGACCCCCTCTCCGACCCTCATGCAGAGATGGAGCTGTGTGAGATGAGGAGGCTGCGCGCTGAGCACATATGCGCCAAGTACATTGAGGTGCGTTACTTGTGCCACCGTCCGTGATGTTGCCAGCTGGCACACGAGTAGACTGTAGGTACGAAACCGCTGACGTTGACACGCTGCCGTGCGTGGATGCACAGGGCTTTCCGTGCCCCGAGCATCGTTCAATACTGGGAAGTATATACTTTAAAGTATATCATACCACCCAGTATGTACACTTCAAGAAGTGAATAAGTATGTCATGGTGGATGCATGTTGTTTCCGCCACTCGCCAGGACAGGGCTGGGAGCCCTTCGAAGCAACGAACAGCAGGGCCCACTTAACCCATACTGTAGATGCTGTGCATAATGTATACTTCGAGTACATGGCAGCTGCAGAGGTGCGCGGTGCAAAACCGCTTGTGTCCTCGTTGTGGGTATCACAATATAGTCCACACTGCATCCGCAAGACGTCTTCAAACCCACTAGAGGTTTGGTCATTTTGGGGCATTGCAATTGCCTTGGTCGTCTGGTAGTGCCTTGGTCGTCTGGTACTGCACTGTCCACATGTACGACTCTCAGTATGACACTTGGTGACGGTCGGCGGGTGAAAAACCACCACCCCCCCTTCTATGGCCGCGCAACAGGCGCGTCACATGCTGCCTGCTGGCGCATGTGATGCCCTCTGCAGCCACTTGCACCGCGTGCCTTCTTGCCATGGCCCAGCTCTGACAAAAAAACTCAACCACCCACTACCTCACTCTCTGGCACCGCCAACCCCTGCCCCTGCCCCCTTGCCCCCCCCACACAGGTGGGCAGCCGGCGCCAGATCAACATATCCTCCGCCATGCGTAACGCCATCCTAAACGTGGTCAGGCGCAGGGGGCCTGCCAGCCCCAGCGGCGGCGGCAGCGGCTGCGCCATAACCAGCAGCCCTGGCGGCGCCCCTGTAACTGCCACACCCGCAACTGCTGTAACCGCTGCCGCCGTTGGCGCGGCCAAGGATGGGCCGGGCGCGGGCAGCGATGACGAACCGGAGCCTGGGGTGGCGGCGGCGGCGGCGGCGGCGGCGGCGGCGCCCGGCAGGTGGTCGCCCCCGCTGAACGTGTTCAACGCGGCGCAGAGGGAGGTCCTGCACCTCATGAAGCTGAACCTCTGGCTCAAGTTCCAGGCGTCGCCGCTGTACCAGAGCCTGAACCGGCAGGTGCGCAAGCGCGCGGCGATATCGGTCATGGTCAAGGCTGGCCAGATATCGGACGCGCTGCTGCAGGGGCAGAGGCAGGATGCCAACATGAAGGCGGCAGCGGCCGCCGGCAAGCGGGCATGAGCGCGCTGCCGCTGAGCACGTCTCGACTGCTGAACAGCTGCTGAGCAGCTGCGGATGATGCGCTGAGCAGCATTGTGTTGTTGCCGCTGGTGCTGAGGTTGGGCGTGCGCGTGCGGCGTCTGTACGCCGCCACCGGCCTGCAGCCGGCCTTGCGGCAGGCAGCGGCTTATGCGAGAGTGGGGCGGGCGTGTGTGTGATGGTAATTTTACTGCAGCTTCGAGTGTGGCAAGTCCACGTCCAAAATTACAGCAGCCGCTGAGCAGCGCCGGAGTCTACCTACCAGCGCAGGCAAGCTTCAACTTGTACTTCAAGTCGGTGGCGCGCGCCTCACACGCCCCCCCGCATTAGCGCCCTCCCGCGCACTCGCACATCCGCTGGCGAGCGGCGAGTTGATGAGCACTGCTGGTGCTGCGCTGCTGCAGCCACCAGCTGTAGCGGTCCGCAGCCACCACCACCGCCACGCGGCTATGAACTGCACCCTAGTACCTACCCAGTCTGTTTCCTACGCCGCCAGTGAGAATCCGAACGGATCATGGGTGGCGCGCGCCTCATGTCCTCCAGTGGCATGCCAGCGCACCAACGGGGATGGGGGGGAATATTAATGCGGAGGCGCGGGGTCTGTGCTGTTTTGAATTTTATGCAGTGTTTCACGGGGAGTGAGTCCCTGACATTTTTTCAAATGCATCGGCAGTGTGGCATATATCTGGTGCATGTACTCTTATTAAACTCCGCTTAGGGCGCGGAAAGCCCTTTGCACACGGTGCGTGTGACCAGGAAATGTACATGTGTGCGTGGTGCTGGGCTAGAATGCAATGGATGGTTGCTGGCACGTGCGCTGTCACCTCATGTGCTGAAGAGCATGGGCAGGGCTCTGCGGGCTCGACAGAGCTGCCTCGGCCGTCTTGCTGTTGCTGTGTCTGAGGCCGGCGCCTTTCTAGTAGTGCTGTGTATCGACCCTGACTGCTGAGGTGCTTCACTATTCATGCTGCTGCTAGCATGCTGCAGCGCTGCTCACGTAAACGTTCGTTTACAAACAAATGAGGGTGTGCGGCGCACACACGTGTGTACGCGCACCAAAGGGGTCTAGGGAAAAAAAAGAAGGCCTTCTTTTTTTTTCCTAGACCCCTTTGCGCGCACCAAACGTGTCATGGATCCGGGCTGCTGAGCAAATTTAAAAGCAAACCAGCCGTTTGCTCTTGCTCAGCACGCCAGTCAGAAAACCGTTTCACTTTCGTTCAGCACTCAGCTGCCAGCATCCACAGGCACCAAGGCACGCCACCACCAGTGACAGAGGCGTTCAGAGCCACCTTCCTAGGGGCTCACGCAGCAGCGGCAGCCATGAGCGACGAGCAGGCCGCCACCGCTGACAAGAAACCCCGCACCCGCATGAATGCGGAGGAGCTGCTAGAGGAGACGTCGCAGTCGGTGGAGAGAGCAGTGTCGTTCCTGGCCACCAACGGCCTCGCCAAGGAGAGCGTGGACAGCATCAGGCAGCTGGCGGGGGGCGTGGCATGGGCGGATGCCCTGACCCTGGCTCAGTCGCTGGGGTTCACCATGCCGCACATCGACTACGACGCGTTGATAGCCATGCTGCTGGACGCCTGGGAGTGCGTCGCGCAGATGAAGCTCAATGCCAGGTACGCGCGCGCACGCGTGTCGCGTAAGTGTGTCCGCGTCAATGCTGCCGTAATTTGCTGCTGGAGGCGCTGCTTGTTCAGCTGCACGCGCTCGGCAGTCTGACCACCAGAAAGGTGCAGCCGCCAACTATTAACAACATGCTGGCGCGCACGCTGCGTCGTCAACACCGGCACCACACACCCCATGGCCAGCACCATCTGAGGCCACACATGCTGTCACTGGAACCGGCACCCTTGCCCATCATCGCAGCAGCGTCCGGCACACTGCTAACATGTCCATGCCCGCACCTGCGCTGCCGCACCCACGGCGCACATGGGCGCAGGCGCTCCTGCTACCGCAAGGTGCGCGTGCTCGAGGCCGACCAGAAGACGGATCCCGAGCTGCTCGCCAAGTGGGTGGCAGACAGGGCGCGCGTGGACAAGGAGAGCGCCGCCATAAACCTCAGCTACATCAAAATGCGACAAATTCGAAAGGCGGGGGAGGTGGGAGCGGATGCGGCGGCGGCGCCGGCTGCCACGGCCGCGGACGCTGGCGTCGCGCAGACGGCTGTGGGCGGGTGACGTGCTGCTGAGCACGCGTGCGGTGGTGCAGCGGGTTTGTGTGCACGAGGGGCAATGTCAGGAGCCGCAGTGGCTGCAGCAGCAGAGGCATGGGCACTGTCATGCGGCGTGCGCAGCTGGCTGCCACTGCTACACGTGCCGCAGCCAGCGTGCGTGTATTGTACAGCAGTGCGCGGGCGTGTCCATATTAGTCTGGGCGGTTTAGTTGGGCCCCGAAGAGTGTGTTGCATACAGGCACTTGCAAGGCGCCACTTTTGTACTTATGAGCAAGCGATGGATCTGGCAGCTGGTGCGCGGTGGCATGCAGTCGGCGCATTAGCCGCCAACGTCAGCAGCTGCTAGGCGAGCAGCGCTCTGTGACGCTACCACAAGCAGCAGAGGGAGCCTCAGGGCGGGCCTCATGATTATGATATCAGTGTAACATTGAGGTGCCGTGCTGGCTCACCTCGCACATGTTCTGAACCATTAATACTTGAATGTGATTGGGGGCAACCTGCAGTGTGGCTGGTGTCCGGTGTCATGTCACGTGTGCACTGTCTGGTGGGGCTGGTGGCTGCGCATGCAAGCTGCTGCTGCCACACGCATAGCCTCATAATGACATGATATAGGTCAAGGACCTGAGGCACTTGCTGGTGTAGGCGGTTGGCAACGTCTGCACCCTCTGGTGGGTGAGCTGGACGAACATGCTGATGGTAAACAAGACATGTTGTGTTTGGTGGGTGCACCGCTCTCTGCCGAAATCAATCCGCCAACAGTCATTAGGTGTGCCCCCTTGCATTGCACCAAACCAGACATCGCATTGCACGGGACAGTGACATCACAGGTGTGGCTGTAGGGTCGAATCTTCGATTCGGCCTGCCGTCGGGCGGTTAGGTGTCAGCGATCGCCTGGACGTTGCAAGTACAGCTGCATCCACATGCTCCCTGTCACTCTGCTGCAGTTCCGGAACTGTATGACTGCTGGTGCGTTGCACCAGTGTCTGCATGCCTGCCTCATGCCATTGCAGTGGCGTTTATGCCATGCACGCGCATCATATGGCGTATGATGCACCGCAGTGCACGTGCATAAAAGACATGCATGCCACGACTGCATGCCAGCTGTTGCTGAGCACAGCTGCACTGAACACAGCCCACGCACGCCAACACACCGCGCCACTCCCAAAAACAAGAAGCAGTTAAAACACCAGCACCAGGCAGGGCATGGGCAGTCTTGCCGTGTGTGCCATGCCGAGGTGATCTCTGCAGCTGCAACCACCCAGCAGCGGGCGCACCAAGGCAGCGCGGCAGCCACGCCGACACCCACCCATCAAACTGGAAACATGACCAACACGGCGGCTCCCAGGCAGGGGAGGCGGCTGCGGTGGTGCGTGGCGGCTGCATCCGCCCTGGCGTGCAGCTCAGGATGCAGTGCCCTGGTGCTGCCTGTGCAGGCAGGGCGGCTGTGCCGCGGGGCAGCCTGCAGCAGGCCAGCTGATGTGCCTAGGAGCTGGTCCCCCGGACTGAGGGGCACCGCAGCCTCTGACCAACTGACACCACGGGCGGCAACGCCACCAGCCGCCGCCACCATGGGGCTGCGCAGCGGGCTGTTGAGGCTGGGCTCTCGTGCCAGCGGGCTCAGGAGGTCCCTCTGGAGGCGACCGCAGAGCACCAGCAGCGGGGGCAGCGGTGCCAGCGAGCAGTATCTGAGCCAATTATCGCTGCCTCAGAGGAAGGGCCCTCTGAGCCTACTGGGTCTGGGGCACATCGTCTGGGGAAGGGATCTCGTCAACGATTGGAAGGCGAGGCTGCCCTACTATGCCGACGACTGGCGCGCTGGCCTCAACTGGAAGTCCCCTCCCGCCATTCTCTTCCTGTACTTCGCGTGCCTGCTGCCGGCAGTTGCGTTTGGGGGGATCGCGTTCCAGGTGACGGGGGGCAGCCTGGGAGTGATCGAGTACCTCGTGGCTTGCGGAGCGTCAGGGATGACCTACGCGCTTCTCAGCGGTCAGGTGGGTTGCTGCTGCCGCTGTGGGCGGCTGCACCCTTGGATGCGTTGCAACTTGCTGAGTAATTCCCACTCGTGCATTATGGATTTTGGAGTCAACACTGGGCATGCCTTTTAAGTGCGCGGCGAGCTGACAGGCAGTGCTCAGCTACAATCTGTTTGCATTATCCTGCGCATTTGGCACTGCCATCTGCTAACTGCGCCGCACTCACACACCACCTCCCAACCATACCTGCCACCACCACACCACACTCACACCACAACCACACACCCCGCTGCGCCCCTCTCACCCCCACACAGCCCATGACATTCATAGGCCCCACGGGCCTCACCCTGGCGTTCATGACCGCGCTGTACTCCTTCACCTCCAGCATGGGCCTTCCGTTCCTGCCCATCTACTCGTGGTGTGGCCTGTGGACGAGTGCCTTCATGGTGCTGCTGTCCCTGGGGGGCGCGTCGAACCTCATCCGCTACGCCACGCAGTTCACCGACGACGTCTTCAACGCGCTGCTGGCGCTCAACTTCCTGTTCGAGGCCTCCAGGAGTCTCTTCAGAAATTTCCAGGACGACGCGTTCAGCAAGAGCGGCGCCTTCCTGGCGCTGAACATTGCGCTGGCGACGTACACCACCACCCGCAAGACGGCCGCTGCGCGCAACTCGCGCTACTTCAATGAGGAAATACGCGAGTTCCTCAGGTGAGCGGGCACCGCCGCGCGCGCGTGCGCCGCAGCCGTGCAGCACAGCACGTGTATGCAGAGACACACAGAGAGAGAGTTGAGGGTGCACAGGAAAATGGTGTGCAGTTGCACTGGTGCGCCCGCACGTGTAATGCTGTTGGCTGCGGGCTCTGCTGCTAGTGGACAGACTGAGCGCATGACATCGGTGGTGATAGCCCGCCCGTGGCTGGCCACAAGCGACTGCGCAATGTGCGCCCAATGCAAGGTGCACAGCAGTGGGGCATGTGGTGGGGGGAGGAGGCGTGCTGCTGCTGTGCAGGCAGGTCTGTCCTGGCCAGCACACCCCGGACATTCTCTCTTGTGTCTCGCCCCGTCCGCCGACGAATCTACGGCACGCACTCGGCGCGCCGGCCGAATCTGGCACGCCAACACCACCTACCGCCTGCCGCTGTCCCCCCAACCACCTTCTGTCACCCTGTGACACTCATGCCTCACAATCCCCCCTGTACTGTACCACGTGCCGCTGCTGCCCCCCCCCCTGTTCTCAGCGACTCCGGGCCTGTGATTGTGATTGTGGCCATGAGCCTCCTGACGCACGTGCCGGCGCTGTCCAGCCTGGGCATAGAGTTCCTGAGCGTGCCCTCAAAGTTCATGCTCTGCGGAGGGCGTGCGTGGGTGTCGCCTTTGCTGGCGGTGCCGCGAAGGCTGCGGCTGCTGTGCGCGCTGCCTGCGGTGCTGCTGACGGCGCTGTTCTTCCTGGACCAGAACATATCATCGCGCGTGGTCAACAGCCCTAAGCACAACATGAAGAAGCCCCCGGCGTACCATCAGGTGCGTGTGCGTGGGCATGCAACATTTAGGTGCACAAGGGAGTACTGTTTCCGGGTGCAGTGCGTGTAGTTGCAAGGTGTATACATAAATATTCACATGTGTTTGCAACATTGTACTTTTTGTGTGCGTACATGTGCGTTTATTTTTGTACACACGCAAAATACTTTGAACTACCGTGTAAGAAAGCAGTGGTGGTTGGTGCACCCGGGCACTACAAAAGAGCATGCTGCGGTACTGCAGACTGCCATGCGGTCCAGCAGCGCTTTGGAAATAGGGTACGTGCTGGTAATAGCGCGCCTGGAAAAAGCAATGGCGTCGCTACCTTCAGACAGAATGCGAACAGGAGAAGGTTGCCTGTGTATGCAAGCTATGCTGAGTGCGCGGATGCAAGTCAACGTGCTGGCGTTGCAGTGCCGCACTGCAGGCAACGCCGCTGGAACCCCTTTATACGTGTTGTTGAAGTACATGCTGCGCCCCAACTGGACTTCAGTGAAACTACATGTTGTGCGCCAGCTGTGAGCCGTAGCATATTATGCACCCTAAACCGCGCTGGATGTTGTGCAATCATGCACGCCCATGCCTGCGCAAGTGCTTGAGCGAAGTGGCCCTTGACCACTTGTGTTGGCAGTGGTCTGCTAGCGTGCGCAGTTGGGGGCAGCTGCACAGCCTGTGCCCTAAACCTGCACTTGCAGAGTCCATCGCACCAGCAAACACCATTGTGCACAGGTGTGTGTACCTCCACGCCTGTGCACCTGCACAGGCACCAGCACTGCCTGAAATACACACGTACAGTACACACACATGCCTACAAGCTTGTAGCATTGCAACGCCACCGACTGGGAATGTGACACTCCCCTTCCCCTGCATGCTGCTGCCCCAGACCAAAAAAAGTACTTCTGAAGTAGAAGCTATCTCTTAGCAGCAATAAAAGAGATAAATATTACATAAGTGCCGCAAAAAAAAAAACTATTGAACTATTCATGGCACACGAAAACTCAATCTAGGAGCGATAAACTCTAGGTCTCCTCGCCGGTAGGGGCCGTCACCCTGCGCGAACCCGTGCAAAGGGGTGAACAAAGCAAAGATAGCACCTAAGAAGAAGCATCAAATCTCGCACCTACCGAAGCGCGCATTCCATCATGAGTGCATTCATAATGTAGTACTAGTTAACAACGCCTCCCCACCCCGCCTTTTCCAACATGTCTGTTCTCGCTGCGACAGGACCTGCTGGTGCTGGGCAGCATTACGGGTGTGCTGAGCTTCCTGGGCCTGCCGTGGCAGTGTGCGGCCACGGTGCAGTCGCTCAACCACGTGAGGGCCATGAGCACCGCTGAGATGGAGGACCTGCCAGATGGCTCACAGGAGGAGGTGAGGGGGTGGCTTGCATGTTAAGCATGTACAATCATAGGAAAACCCACATGGGTTCTCACATGAGTTCATAATACTGCGTAGTATATGGGCAGTATATGGGCAAGTTCACATGGTTTTATGGGCAGTGCAGACCTAGCAGGCCCCTGCCCGGTGGCTTCAAGGAAGGTGCAATGGGAAGCTTGCTGCAAGCAGTCCAGTTAAAAAAAGTAACACGCATCATCAGTTTACAGTTACCTCATGGGGCAATCCAAAGGCAAGAGGCCTGCCAAGTGCCTCCAAGGACGAGCTGGGAGGGCCGCTGGTTAGTGATCACGTGTGCGTGTGAGAATAACTGACCGTAAACTGCTGGGTGCCTCTCGAAGTGACTTACTCGCCCATTTTTTGCTTAGTCAGCTGTAGTAACTGCTATATATTCTATTCAAATACTTGGAATGACTTCCAGAAGTAGGTTTTGGAGTGGCTCCCAACGAAACATACGCCTCTCATGTGTTTTGAACCCGTTAAAGTTTCAGCCCGGGCGCTTATTCCGGACAAGACGGTACACACACATGCCAGTCCATTCATTCAAGAACACCATTAGTCTGCGAAAGCTGCTCATTGAGTTTGTCAAGGAGCACTTGGGAGGATTGCTGTGAATTGATGCTGGACACGCACGCAAGTGAAAAAACATTCGAACACTTCCTGTCAAACTTCGCGCCACAACTAAGCTGGCACACTTGCCCGGTTGTTGATGAGGGACACTGGTGCTGGTGAGCGCTGCTGCTGCTGCTCCTGCTGAACACCTGCCGCCGACGCTGAACACCTACCGCCACTGCTGAACACCTACCGCCACTGCTGAGCACCACCACTGACTGCTGACCGCCACCACTCCCGCTCCTTGTGCTGAGCACCAGGTGATCAAGGACGTGGTGGAGACGCGCGTGACGGGCTTCAGCATACACGCGCTCATCCTGGCATCCGTGGCCATGCTCCCCGTTCTCAAGCGCATACCCATGCCCGTGGTCTCTGGCATCTTCCTGTACCTGGGACGCAAGGTCATGAGCGGCAATGAGTTCCTGCTGCGCATCAAGGAGCTGTGCATGGACCAGAGCCTGCTCAAGCCAAACAGCCCCGTGCGGATAGTGGGCTACGGCACGGCCCTCAAGTACACCGCCACGCAGGCACGTGGTGGTGCCTCCTGCGCCTGTCATGTCTATCCCACTGAGGCTCGGTTTTAGAAGTGACTACTTCTCAAGTACTTATACTGAAGTAGGCACTGTACAGACGCAGCTGGCACCCTGCTGCGCACTTTCGGTTACAGGTCGTGTGGCGCTGTGCTGTTGAGCTGGCAGGCCGCCTCAGTTGCGGCGATTGTTGTGTGCCAGCTTCGTGCACAAGCTGGGGTGGTGGCACCAGGCAGCGACATCGCAGATGCTGCATGCATGACAGTGTGCAAGCCAAGCATGCATGCCAACCACCACTGTTGTGATGCCCACTCATCAGCGGCGACTTACCTTTGGTGCCCGTTTTGTGCATGCTGTGCCCCCCCTGTGTTTTCTGCTGAGCAGCTGTTCATGCTGACGCTGCTGTGGACCCTCAAGAGCTTCAAGCAGACGGCCCTCTTCTTCCCCAGTGTGATTGGCCTGCTGGTGCTGGTGCGCCTCACGGCGCTCCCCAAGATGTTCACCCAGAAGGAGCTCGACGAGCTTGATTCGCCCGTGGCATAGTGCCCCCACGGCGGCAGGCGCAACTGTACCACCTGTGGTACTACTGCCCTCTGGGGAAAGTGGCGCCGCAGTCGCCACCAGCACAAGCAGTGGGCCAACTGGTGGCGCCGCGGTGGGCACTGCGCTACAGCGGTGGTTGCACAGCGATGCTGGACTGCGCAAGCACCCATCATTGCTGCTGCGCATGCACGCCTGCGCACACCAAGCCTTCCGCATGAGAGTAGGAGTGCAGCTGGACTGGGCACCGCCAGCCGTGGAAGGGGGGGGGGGGGGGCAGGGGGGGGGGGGGGGGGGGGGGGGGGCGGGGGCGGCCGGCAGCGCTGTGGCATTTTTTTTTAAGAGGCCGTCGTCGCTGGTGCCTGCAGCAGGCACTTTTTTCGTTTTGCGCGACGCTACGTAGACTTGCCGTAGAGGGCACGAAGGCTGCTCAATGGTAACTACTTCGAAGTATAAATATACAGCGCATGTGACGTCGTTTCTGGTGCCATGGCCCCGGTGTTGTTGTCGCCTGTGTTGGTGATGTGAGGCAGCACGTCTGTGCTTGTGCTCCCACCATGTCATCAGCGTATTTTGTGCTGCAAGTCAGGGGTGTCACAGTGGGAGGGGAGTGACATGTCGTGGTCGGTTGCAGGGGAGCTAAGCAGCCGGTTTTCATCACATGCCTCTGAAGTACGCTCACTGGTCACAAAGAATGGCACCCACAGCTTATTGCCCACCTCTATATGTGCGTGCAACATGCACAAGACATCATACCGGCATGGCAGTCATGACACAAATTGGGAGGCAGCGGGTGCATGAAGCGCGGCCTGCGAGGCCGCTTGCCCCAGGCGGTGCTGTGTAGTTTGGCGAGAGTGATATTAGATGTCAGCCATTCACAGTTGTGGCACGCTGTGGAAGAAAACCGCGAACTCCGCTCGTACAAGAGTTGCTCCGGTCCAGGAACAGTGCCCGGAAACCTTCCTACTCTGAGAAAGTGCTCTGTCACACGGTCCCAGTATGCCTGTTGCTTGTACCCTGAGCGTACCCAAGTGGGCAAGTGCACAAAGTGCCTATATTTGTGACAGTCATTGCGCCACTGCTGCAACGCGTGGCGGCATGCACCATGCAGCCGGCGCTGGCAACACCAGCTTGCAAGCATTGCGGTGGCGGCACCCAGCAGCTACACTACACACTTACTTGCCGACAAGCCTCACTTGCGATGCACTCTCGCACACCCCTGCAACACTGCCCACTGTGCTGCATATGGTGCTGCCTCAGCCTGTGCTACTACAGTAGTGCTCAAGTGTATGTACTCCTATTTATTTGCAAGCGGGTGGACGTGCAAGGGCCCATGACATGCATGTCAGCACGCTCATGGCGATGGCGTACGCGTGGCAGCGTCTACACAAAC
Source organism: Ophiocytium majus (assembly GCA_032358315.1). NCBI lineage: Eukaryota > Xanthophyceae > Mischococcales > Ophiocytiaceae > Ophiocytium > Ophiocytium majus. The sequence continues at coordinate 25,610 of JAULBY010053215.1, forward strand.
TCACAACTACTAGCGGGTGACCTGCCCTGGCAGGTCGAACCCTAGGTAGCCTGCTGGCTTCCGCTAGCCCTTTCTTTGTTCGTACACATCCTTTGCCATGCATTTGTCTTGGCACCTACAGTGTAGTGGCCGTGCTGGCATACATGACATGGGCTCTTGCACACCCACAAGTGCAACTAAATGAACCTACTAGTACTGCTAGCAGCAATACTTGAACATGGCGGCGCCCTCGGTTTGGGGGCCAGGTGCAGGTCTGGGAGGTGCGTGCTAATGGGGTGTGAGCTGCACAGCTCTAGCCTGTACCACTCAAACCTCACCAACACAGGAGGTGATGAGCGCGCCGCACTGGCTGCCCTAGCAGACTACCCACCCTGCCAGTCACTGGCAGGTGGTCATCTATGAGTGGCAGCTGGCGCTTGCTCACAGCTTCCTTGTCGCTGTACTTTGGTGACTGTGTATAGCTTGGAGCGTCTACAGTGGCCCGGCATGGCCATCCCACTGCTGCATGCCGACATGCATCGCCTGGGTTCTGACATGCCCACAAGTCCACATCAATACACTGCGGTATTACAAGCACAACAGATGAAGAGGGCGCAGACACATGGCATAAACATGGCATGAAATCTTCGAAGGGAACATGCCAAGGCTGAGAGCGCACCAAGGTGCTGTGCATGTGCTGCTGAGCAACAACGGCACCTCTTTCCCTTGCTGAGCAGCAAATCGGTGTGGGCTACCATACCACGGCAGTGCTTTCCAGACCAAAGTAGGCACTGTCCCTTGCAGTAGGCAGTGTCGTGGTGCTTCAGGGCTACATCTTGAAGGGTGCCAAGGCGGCAGTTGTGCAACCATGACGTGTGCAACAATACTGCTAGCAGGTTTATTTGTTTGCACTTGACAGCGTGCACGAGCCCACGGCACGCATGCCAGCACGTTTGCGGTGCACGAATGCACAAAGTTATCTGAACAAATAAGACAAGTGCTTCGAACGGCAAGCCTGAGCCGCCGGCAGGCTAGGGCTCGACCTACCAGGGTCAATAGTAGTACTACGCAGTATAGCCTGCGTGCACAAGTATGTGTGTCCACATGCCGCTTGCAGTAGGAATGAATGGTGTAGGTCAGGAAGGCAGCGCAGCAAGCCAGCAGTGCACACGGCAGCACGCTTGTGTTCCATGACTGGCGCAGTCGATTGCACCACTTGAAACACTATGCTAGCAATGCACAGGAACACCTTCTGACTGGGGCGATTACAATATCATTTCACCAACATGCACACCACTGCGGATGCAACTACCAACCATGCCGAATATGAATGCTGCAGGCCGATGCAAGCATCCACACGCAGTGACAGTGGCGCGTGCACAGGTGCAAAATGCACACTGCCAGGCGTCGTCTTCGGTGCAAACAAAACACACACGCATCCAAAAATACCCTCAGCAGTGCTGACTCAAGATAAGCACCCAACGACACAGCCCTTTTCTATATTGTGGTGGATGGAAGCGGCGGCAGCAGCCGCGGCATGTGGTCACTGCCTCTGAGGCACGCTTCCCGCCGCTGCCAGCCCCGGGAAGGAAGGACAACAGCCGACGCAGCCTCACAGCAGCGCTCGCTGCCGCTGAGCACCGCGTCTTGTGGTAAGGGCGGGGTATGGCACCAACGGCAGTGCGGGGCAGCACAGCACGGATGTTGTGTGGCGGCGGCGGTGGTGTGTGCGTGCGTGGTGCGCGGCTGGTGGCGCGCGCCGCGGCGGTGGTGTGTGCGTGCGTGGTGCGCGGCTGGTGGCGCGCGCCGCGGCGGTGGTGTGTGCGTGCGTGGTGCGTGGTGCGCGGCTGGTGGCGCGCGCCACGCAGCGGCGGCGCGCGCGGGGGCATAAACATAGGGTCGCCGAGGAGAGGTAAACCGCGACACAAACCCATAAGCTACCAGTACACAGAGCTACCCGCTAATGCCGGTATGAAATGAAGAGAGATGTACATACAATTTCGGGGATTTACCCGCCCTCCTTTGGTGCTCCAACTAGTAGCCCCCCCCCCCCCCCTGCAATCTGCGCTGAGTACAGCAATGACTGTGGTGGTGGCCGGCAGGGGAGCCGTCACCGCATGTGCCGTAAATACCGCCGCCCTGGCTGCCCAAGCGATGCCAACCCACCCCAGGCACAGACTCTATTGTGTTGCCCCCCCACCTGCGTGCTGCCTGCGCCCGCGCCGCGCAGCAGCACTTGACGGTGCCGTTGGCGTGTGCCACACGCAGCACGTGGCGCCTGCCGCTTCGCTCCCGCTTTGCTCCCGCCCGCCCGCCCGCCGCCTGGCGTGCAGCACCGTGCGCTCCTGCTCCACCGCTGCTGTTGAGCACCGCCGCCGCTGCTGAGCACCGCCGCTGGTGCTGAGGCACCGCCGCTGCTGCTGAGTACGCCCGCTGCTGCTGAGCACGCCCGCTGCTGATGCGCACCGCCGCCGTTCCTGAGCATGATGCTGCTGAGCAGTTTAGTCCCACTCCTGCTCGTCTCCCGCCAGCCCGGGCTCAATCTCCTCGACGGCCTTGGTTGCGACATCGCCCACAAACTTGATGGAGGCCGCAGCCACCGCCAACCCCACAGCGTAGACGTACCAGGGCAGTGCCGCCCCGTCCCCTTGCCCCAGCAGGTTGCCAACCTGCCCCCCGCCGTAGACGTACGCGACGGTGCCCGGCAGGAAGCCGAGCATGGAAGCGGACAGGTATTCCCAGAAGTTGACGGAGGTGATGCCGTAGAGGTAGTTGGAGATGGCGAAGGGGAAGATGGGGGAGAGGCGCAGCAGGAGGATGATCTTGAAGCCCTGCTTGCCGATGGCGGAGTCGATGGCCTTGAATTTGGGGTTGTCCCCCAGCAGCTCCTCGACCCACTTGCGCAGGAACGTGCGACCCAGCATGAAACTGATGCCCGCGGCAAGGGTGGCGGCCGAGATGACGACAGCCGTGCCGCCCTGGAGGCCAAAGAGGTAGCCGCTGCTGGCCGTCAAGGGCAGGGCGGGGATGGCCAGCACCTCCGCCACCACGTAGAGTATGCCGAAGTAGAGGTAGCCCATGGTGCCCTGGGACTGAATCGCGGTCACCGCCAGCTGCAGGAGGTGCACTGGGTTGTAGGCAATCGCCAGCTCCGCCAGCCTGTCGGAGTAGGGGCCCAGCCACTCGATGTCACCCAGGTGGCCTCCGCTGGCCGACACCGCAGCCGCGGCACACGCCAGCGCCACCGCCAGCCCCCCCGCCACGTGCGGCCTCGACAGGACCTCCTGTGCTGCGACCAAGACACGCTCCCGCTGTGAGGCCCCCTCCCAGTCTTCGTCTGGTTTGTACGACATGCGGAGGGCAGAGAGCTCTGCGGGTCGTCGCCGCCTGAGCCCTGATGAGGTGCGCTCCGCCGCCGCCGCCGCCCCCCCCGCGTGAGGCAGCAGCCCACATCGCCGCAGGCTGCCGCTTGACGCGTATGTGAGTGCGCTATTCCTACATGCTAGGGTGCCGGCACGGCCGGGCGGGGAGGGCCGGTAAACTCCACCGGAGTGAAAGGCGTCGACAACACAGAGGCCCACCGACGCCACCGCTAGCAGCTTCATGGTCTTCTGCCGGCGCTGTGCTCCTGGCGCCTGCCTCTGTTGTTGGCGTTGCGTTGCACCACACGGCGTATGTTGTGTTGCTGGATATGTGTCATCGCACCGAACCAATCAATGTCTGTCAGAACGCAAATGTTCACAGCACGAATGTTCTAGCAAAAACTGCGGCACTTCAGAGAGGGGCGGTCATGTGGCGAGGATCACGCATCTTGCTGTAGCACACTGTGGTAAGGCAGAACAGAACACATGCACTACAGTGTATTAGCCATTGCAGACATTTGGCAGGGAAGCGGAAGGCATGGCAGGCACTGCAATGCACTCCCTCAAGACCATGGCAGAGGATAGATGGCTAGCGGCACAGGTCTCATGCTCTCACTGAAAACTGTGGGTGCAGGGGTTGCCAGAGCACCGCGCCCCGCGGCAGCTGTGCAGCAGCCACCACTGGCAGCACCGCACTGCCAGTGGCTGCCACGCCCACCAAAAAGCAGTGTCTCTAAGTCTGTGCCGCCTGACGACTGAGCTGCTACCCACAGCGCCCACTGCAAAACCGCCCGTGCATCCCCACACACTGCTGCTGTTGCTGCTGCTGCACCTACCGCCGCTACCAGCAACACACGACGCTGCGGGCCAAGCCCCGCCGCAGCTAGCGCTTACCAACGGCAGTGCTCAGCAGCACCATCGCTGCTGCCCAATGTGCTCAGCAGCAGCTCCCGCAGCCCCCTGCCCCCCCCCCCCACACACACTACGAAAGGTACGACTCGACGCTCTCCCCGAGCACGTCTTCAATGTACTTGATGAGGCGCCGCGTTGCCGCCTCCACCTCCTGGTTAGGGTCCTCCATGGCCTCGCTCAGGAACGGCAGGCACTCCGGCAGCAGCGACAAAAAGTCTTCGCCCACGACGCGGAAGCACTGGTCAAGGACCGCCAGCGCCGCCAGCCGCGCACGCGCCGCGGGGGAGCGCAGCCGCATGAGGACGGCGTTCACCAGCGGCTTCCACAGCGCGCCGCTGCCGGCCGCAAAGGCCAGGTGAGCGAGGCACGGCGCCAGCAGGCGGTCAACAAAGGCGGCGTGGTCGTGCGCGCCGGCGCGCGCCCGGGACAGCAGCAGCGGCGCGTCGATCTGCGCCACGAGGGACGGCATGACCGCCTCGAAGCGCGCTGCGTCTGCAAAGCCCGCGCGGTCAAACTGGAACGCGTGAGAGAGGGCCGCAACGACACCGCCGCGCAGCGCCACGTGCCGCGCCGCCTCCCACTCCGGCATGTCTGCTTCTGCCTCCGCCTCGCCGGCGCCATCATCGCCCCCCTTGCGCCGCTTTTTGCGCTTCCGGGCGATGCCCGCGCCGTCGCCTCCCGCCGCCGCCGCCGCGCCGCCGACGGCGCCCTGCAGAGCCGCCGTGGCGTCCGCCAGCACGTGCGCAAAGTACGGCACCAGAATGGCCTTGAGGGCTGCGCTGAGCACCCCAAGTACTGAGTAGAAGGTGATGGCTCGATCCAGGCGCCCACGCCGCAGTGCCTCCTGCTCCTCCCCGTGCTGGGCTTCGTCTGCCGCGTCGTCATCGGCGGTGTGCGTGGCAAAGGGCAGGTCCTTCCAGCGGCACAGCTGCAGGAACAGGGGCCGCAGCTCCCTCTCGTTCAGCTTGAGAATCACCGCCAGGAGGGCGTTCGCGAGTGCGCCGTCCACCTCCGCCGCCCCTTGCTCAGCAGCCGCAAGCGCCTCAGAGCCCTGCTCAGCAGCAGCCGCCGCGGCCACGCGCCGGTAGTCCATGGCCCCCACGAAATAAGTGCTCAGCGCCTCCAGGTGCGCCACCACCGCGTCACGCCCCAGCTGCGTGGCAACGCCGCCCACAAAGGCGTGCAGCCGCGCGGCCGCCGGCGCCGGCAGAGCAGGGGTGTAGGCGCGGAAGGCCGCGGGCAGCAGCAGGCGCGGCTCCACTCCCGCTGAGCAAAGGGTGCTCAGCAACCGCTCGATGTAAGGGCGCACCGCAGCGGCCGCCAGCAGGCGAGGGTCGAGGGCCAGCGCGAGCAGGCGCGTGAGGTACGCGTGGAGGAACTGGGGGAGGGCGCTGGCCACGGCGGCGGAGCTGCTGAGCACGCTCTGCTGGAGCAGCAGGAGGGCGCGCGACCGTTGCTCGTCGGCGTCTGCAGCCGCGGCCGCGGAGGGGGAGGAGGACCACTCCAGCGCCGACAGCATGGCCGGGAAGTAGGAGGGGAGCTGCGGGAAGGCGCGCGCGCGCAGCAGGGCGACCAGCGTAGCCAGGCACATGAAGGCAGAGCTGGTCAGGCTCAGGGCTGCGGTGGACACCGCTGGGGTCGTTGTGGCCGCCGCGGCGCCGCGAGACTTGCGCTTTTTGCCGGCGGCCGGGGGTTGTGGGGGGGAGGGGGCGAGTGCTGCCGCGGCCGCCACGGAGAGCCTGCTGGCGTCGGTGAGCGCTAGGATGAAGGGCTGGCGGTGGGTGTCGGCAAAGGCCTGGGCCAGCATGTGCAGGGCCAGCAGGGCTGTTTCGCTCACGACGCCCTGCTCTGCAGACACGGCTGCGATGGCCGCCGCCGCCGCCGAGGCATCCCCGTCACCGCCGTCACCACCATTGTCTTTGTCATCTGATGTAGAGTCGGCTGTGGTGGTGGCGGCGATGGGGGCGGTGGCGAGTGAACGTATTTCTGGCACGAGGTCCATGAGTAGGTGGCTTTCGCTGTCGGCCGCGGAGGGGGGCGACGTCTCCAGGCGCTTGTTGAGCATCTGGAGGCCCTTCAGCTGCAGGTGGGGGTCCTGGGGGGAGTGGGTGGGGGGGGGGCACAAGCATGGGGAGGAGGCAGAGGAGCAGGTTAGGTAGTGTGGGTGGGTGGGTGGGAGGTGGGCAAGGCGTGTGCCGGCACCTGATGCTTTAAATCGTGTGTTGATTGACGTACTGCGCAAGGAGGGGCGGATGAGCAGCAGCACTGAACATGCAGTTGAGCGGGCAGGCGCGGCCGTCTTGCTTGCCAGTGAGCGTACAGCAGCATCGCGCACATTTCAACAGATACAGGATGCACCATTGTCTGGCTGCGTCCTGTCCATGCACCACAGGGGCACACTCTCACCTCGCTCTGAAGGAGCTCCATAATGACCGCCACAAAGCTGGGCATTGACAGCAGCGACTGCATTGTGCCAAACACCTGGGGAGGTGGGGGTGGGAGGGGGCAACATGCAGTAGATGGCACAAGGTGAGTCACTCAGCATGCAGGAGCAGAGGCCTCTGGACAAAACAAGTGCATGGTATTGCATCATGCAGCACAACATCTACTACTACTAGCCTACTTTGTTTGTCAGTATCTACCAGGTACATACTTCACAAGTTTTTCTTACTGAAGCATGTGTCAGCAGAACAGGACACTTGCTGTGTCGTTGTGTGGTGCCAAACGACCTGCGGCAGGCAGGCTTGACTGCACGCACAACTGGCATGGTCCGCGCCCCAGGCATACACGCCATGATTGCCACGCACACACACACACACAGACACACACCATCACGCGGTACCACAAGAGACCAAACAAAACCTGCAAGAGCCATGCCTGCCACAACAACACACAGCCTCACGTGGTACGCCGAGCGCTGCAGCGCCGCCCACGCCGCCCTCTCCCCCGCATCCGCACCCTCCGAGTGGCGCGCCGCCAGCACCCTCAGCAGCTGCAGCAGCGCCTCGCACAGCCTCAGCAGCTCCCTCTGCAGCGCCACCCCCCCATCAGGCGCCGCCATGCTGCCGACCATGAGCACATGCAGCTCCCGCCGCCCCAGCGCGCCCTGCACAAATGACAGCAGCGCCGCCATCACCGCCGCCGCCTCCGCCCCCGCGCCCTCCACCAGCCGCTGCACGTCCGCCGCCGCCACCGCACCCACATCTTCAACGTCCATGGTGTCGGTTTCGTCGGTTTCGTCGGTTTCGCCGCCCGCGAGGCCGCACACGCACCGCAGCAGCTGCGCGAGCGTGCGCAGCTGCTCCGCGGGCCCCGCCGACGCCAGCAGCCCCTCCAGCAGCGCCACCGCACCCCCAGCATTTTCCTCAGTATTTTCTGCGGCATTTTCTGCGGCGGCGTGCGCCAGCAGGGCGGCGCACACCCGCGGCAGCACCTCCGCCCCCAGCGCCTCCACCAGCGCCGCCAGCAGCGGGCCACGGCAGGCAGGCCTCACACGCCCCAGCAGCAGCGCCGGCGCGGCGAGTGCCCCCACCGCCGCGCGCGCCACCACCGCGCCCCCCCCGCCTGCGCCGCGCAGCGCCGGTAGCACCCTCCCCAGCACCTGCAGCGTGACTGCGAAGCTGGCGCTGTCGGGGGCGGCGGCGCGCGCGGCGCCCTCCGCGAGGACGCCCAGGACAGCGCCCAGGGAGGGGGTGACGGCAGCGGGGGTGCAGCGCTCCGCCATGCGCGCCAGCAGGAGGAGGCCGGAGCTGCGAGCTTGTGTGCTGAGGGGGTGCTGGAGGAGGCGCGCCACTAGTTGCATGCGGTCTGCCGCCACGACATCGTCATCGCTGCCGTCAGCGGCGTTGCTATCATCGGCTGTTCCTGCTGCTGCTGTTGCTGTTGGTGCGCCGGAAGCGCTGAGCACGGCCGACAGAGCGCCAAACACCGCCATGAGGCAGTAGTCCAGCGCCGCATCCAGGCGCGGCTGCTGCGACACATGCTCCCCAGCATCACCACCACCGTCTTCTCCCTCCAGAGCGAGCGCCGCCAGCGCACCAAACAGGGAGCGCAGCAACGGCGCCTGCGCCGCAGCGCGGTCACCCCCCCTGTCCGCAGCCGCGCCAGCAGCAGAGGCGTTCAGCGCCACAAAATCTGCAAGCACGCACACGCCCGACACCGCGGCGGCGCGCGCTGCGTCACCGCCGCCGCCGCTGTCGCTGTCTGTGGTGGCGGCGGCTGCGCACGTGCTCAGCAGCTCAGCCGCCAGAGCCTCTGCCTCGTGTGGCGCCAGGCCCTCAGCGGCGGCAGCAGAGGCTTTGGAGGCGCGGCGGCTCTTGGCGCTCTTGCGGGAGGAGGGCGGTGGCCTGCTGCTGCCAAGGGAGGAGACGGCTGCGTCCAGGATGGCGGCGGCGGCGGCGGGCGGCAGCGCCAGGGCGCGCAAGGCTGTGGAGAGGGCTGGGGAGGCGCCGCCTGTGTGCTCAGCGCATAGGAGGGCAACCACCAGCTTGGCCCTGCCATTGCGTGTGTGTGTGGGCGGGGGGGGGGTGAGGGGGAGGGAGGGGTGAGAGGGAGCGGCCGCGAGAGAGAGCAGAGCATGCGGGCGTCGCAAACACACAGGGTGGTGGCACAGCACACTTGGTGCGCGAGTGGGTGCTTGTGCTTAACGGTAAAAACACAAGCATGTTTCCCACAAGTACAGCTGCTTGTAGCAAGCAACCTGCACACCTAACAGCCCCTCCCGCCCCCCGTAGCCACATGGCTTTTCCACGCAATGACCAGGCACACCAACACACACACAAACACACCTGTGCGCATCGCCAATCTCGGGCCGGCTGCACCACTCCGGCGTCAGCACAACCTCCTGCGCCGCCGCCTGCACGTCCGCCGCCCCCCCCACCACCTTCACCACCTCCTTCACCAACTCAACCGCGCCACCCACATCAACGCCGCCATCAAACGGCTGCGCAACCACTGCCATCAATGCACGCGCCAACGCCCCTTCGCCAGCCCGCGCCCCCCCCGGCGCCGCCGTCACACGCCGCAGCATCCCCGGCACGTGCTCCCACTTGGCCGCCGCTGGCAGCCCCCCTAGCAGCCGCAGGAGGGCCGCCGCCGCCGCTGCATCTGCCGCCCCCATGACTGCCGCGTGGGATAGGAGGTAGTGGGTGAGGGCGGAGCGGGTGTCGGGGGAGGGGAGCGCCGCGGCGGCGGCCTCCGCCAGCGCGCCCCCCTCCGAGTCCGTTCCCAGGGAGAGGGCCGCGGCGAACGCGCGGCGCGCACAGGAACTGTCTGCGGAAAGGTCCGCGGAACAGGCGTCGCCGCCAAGGAACGCGCAGAGCTGCACGAGCGCGTCTGCACCGGGGGTGGTTAAGGAGTCCAGGGGGGCGCCGGCGGCGGCTGCTCGCGCGTGCAGTGTGGGGGTGTCTGGGGCAAGGGCGGGTGGGCAGGTGCCGTTGGGGGGGGCGGTGGAGGATTTGGACTTGCGCCTGGTGGCGGTGGATGGTGTGGAGGTGGTGGCGAGGGAGGAGAAGAGGGATGAGGCGGACTTGAGCCAAGCCACCGCCGCCGCGCGCACAATCTGTGCGGTATGGTGGTGGAGAGTGGCAGCAGCGGGGGGGGGGGGGGGCAGCAGGTGATTGTTGTT
>JAULBY010053227.1:0-11470 GCA_032358315.1 Ophiocytium majus
GGGTGCGGCAAGGCCGACAAACGCTCACCGCTCAACTCCAGCTCCAAGCAAGCACGACAGGACCATTTGACGCAGCATTGTGCGGGGGTGCCGCTCTGGCATGCTGCTGCTGCTGCTGAGGTGTGGTGGTCATCGTTTTTTGTAACTGCTATTGTAACTGCTGTGGTAACTATAAAAACGTGCAGGCGGTCCATCTCGTGCGCGCTCTGGGAGGCCTACAGGCTGCGGCGGACGCTGGTGCTGGACAGCTTTGTGGGCATGGACAGGTTAGTGAATTCATATGCATGAATATGAAGTAGTTCACCAGTGAATTCATGTATGAAGATGAATTAATTCACCAGTGACTTCATGCATGAACATGAATTCATTCAACAGTGAATTCATTCATGAACATGAATGAAATCACCAATGCTGCGGCTGCGCTCACGTTCCTGAAGCGGCTGCTCAGGCTGAGCAGTGCTGTGCCAGCAGCTGGCACAGCAGGCAGTGCCCGTGCGCATGCTGGCACAGGGTGTCTAAAATAAACAATCATGTACTTCACATACTTGCAGTACTTCTCATAATGAATCAATTATCACACAATAATAATGTACTTGCAGTAATGAACAATTGGGCATGCCGCTTGGCATGCGCTTGCAGAATGCAGCAGCACGTGCGCTGCCCGGCATGTGGTCTGCGATGTGGATTCGGCTGTGGTGGCATGAGTGCCTTGCATCACACGGCAGCTCACACTCTCTCCCTTCCGGCGTGCCGAAGCACAGACACATTGTTCATCAGCCTTGCTCCATTTTCGCTCTTGTTTCCTACGGCATGCATGCAAAAAGCACACTGGCACTGCGCTGCACACACAAGTGCCCTTGCGACACGTCAAACACACACCCCCATGTCTCACCAAACATGCTCCCATCCACTCCCTCATTCCCTGCGGCATACCCACACGCAGAACTCACACACACACACATGTCATGTCTTTCACCAAACATGTTGCTCATTCCCTGCAGCATACACACACGCAGAACGCACACTGACACTGTGCTGCACACACGCACACACACATGTCTACCACCAAACATGCTCCCATCCACTCCCTCATCCTCTGCGGCATGCCCACACACAGAACGCGCGCGCGCGCACACACTCACACGCACACACACACACACACATTTCATCAAACATGCTCGCATCGACCCCCTCATTCCCTGTGGCATATGCACATTCAGGACGCACACTGGCACGCCTGTGGAGGTGGAGGTCCCCTTTCCGGCGTGGTATTCGACCCAGGTGTTTGACCTGCTGCCGGCGGGCGGCATGCTGTACCACGACTTCGTTAAGGAGTGCGGCGAGTACGGGCTCTTTGAGGATGTGAGTGTCTTCACAGCAAATTTTACTTGTATCAAAAATTAAAAAAAAATGCGTGTACTTCAAAGTAGTTTTATTTATTTGCACTTGTGGGCGTGCAAGAGCCACAGGATGTTGTGTGGGGAAGCCATCTGGAGAGGTTGGTGGGTCTGCTATGAAAGGTGGGTGTGGCCGTGTAACGACGCTTCAAAGTAGTTCTTGCTACTTTTTCCTCACAATGCTGTACCACGACTTCGTTAAGGAGTGCGGCGAGTACGGGCTTTTGGAGGATGCAAGTGTCTGCACCGCAAATTTTTTTTATCGAAGGTACTTCAGGATACCCGTGAATATTTTCCCAGTATTTTCCCAGTTTCCCGCCCAACAACGCTGTACCACGACTTTGTGGCGGAGTGCGGCGAGTACGGGCTGTTTGAAGATGTGAGTGTCTTTACCACAAGTAATTTTTTGTTTTCCGTTTACTTCGAAATACCTCAAAGTACGCCCAGAAGTGTTAAATCATGTTCCCAGTATTTCGCTCATTTAACCCCCCAAATGAATGCTGTACCATGACTTTGTGGCGGAGTGTGGCGAGTACGGGCTCTTTGAAGATGCGAGTGTCTTCGCAGCAAGTAATTTTTGTTTCACCGCAAGTAATTTGTGTTTTTCCTTTTTGTTCGACGTATTAAATTGCTTCCCCAGTATCTCGCTAATTTACCCCCCAAACGAATGCTGTACCACGCCTTTGAGGCGGAGTGGGGCGAGTATGGACTGGTTGAGGCTGTGAGGGTCGTTACAGCATTTTGGAATTAAACGAAAAATGATGTCCCCCTGTTTTTTCGCCAATTGCAATGCTGTGTCACGGCTTTGTGGCGGACTGCGGCGAGTACGAGCTGAGGATTTGAGTGAATAAAGCAAATATTTTATCCGATTTCGCTACCTTTCCCCTTTTAAATAATGCTGTAGCACGCCTTCATTAAGGAGTGCGGCGAGGACGGGCTGGTGCAGGGTGCTGCTGTCTTCACAGCAAATATTTCCACCGCATTTCGCTCACTACTACCATTTAAATTCAATTTGAAAAAATATTGTGTATCACGGCGTGGTGGCAGAGTGCAGCGAGTACGGGGTGTTTGGCGATCTGAGAGTGTTTTCATAGCAAATATTTTTTCCCAGTATTTCACTCTGAGAAAAAAAACTTTCCCCAAAAACAGTGTTGTAGCACCACTTCGCGGCGGCGTATATGCGCTACTTCACAAACAAGGTTTTTTTTGGTTGAACCAAACCTAATTTTCACAGATCTTTTTTCACCAAAGACTTCTGCGCATGTGCCACTCTGATGTTTAAGACCAGGTTTTTTCACCACACAAGGAGATTCCGTGTACTTCGCACTTTTTTTTTAGTCCACATCTTTCAATCAAGTAAATCAGGTTGTTTACTCGCCCACTCTGTATGTGATCTCTAAGGTGATCAGCATCATTTCCTAATAGTTCTGTCTTGTTGTCTCTTCTCATGGGGAGCAAGTATACGGTGCATGCAGGCCCAGGTACTGCTCATGAGTTAGGACTATAACTATGCATGTTATATGAGGCGTTGTCTCTTCTCATGGGGAGCAAGTATACGGTGCATGCAGGCCCGGGTACTGCTCATGAGTTAGGACTATAACTATGCTTGTTAAATGAGGCGCGCCGTTAGTCACATACTTCAGCATGTGAAAGAAACCAAAAAGGTGACTCGGCATGTGTAATTATATTTTACATGCTTGTAAGATGCACTGAGTGTGATGTACGCTTGCCTGACCAAGTACCAGATGCAGCTAATATGTAGTGTCTACCCGGGCATTGCTCATGAATCCGATTTTTTTATTACGCAGGCGCAGTCAGTGCCTCCTCTCATGCGTTATATGTGCGCCTGAGCAAGTGCCAGGTGCAGGTATACCCAGGTTTTTGTCATGAGTACAGGTATTTTTTGTGATAAGCACCAGTAGTGCCTCCGCCCATGCATCATAACCCCATCTGAGCAAGTATCAGGTGCAGGTATACCCAAGTGTTGCTCATGAGTGCAAGTATGTTTGGTTTTCAGGCATGCATGCCCACCTGAGCAAGTATTGGCGGCAGGTATACCCAGGCATTGCCCATGAGTGCAGGTACTTTGTCGCCCCAGGCCCAGTTATTGCGATCAGTCCCGTGCCGCCATGTCATGCACACACCTGCCCTTTTCGTTTAGCGTAAACTATCTCTTTCTTATAAGTATATGTACTATGTACTACTCGTACGTAGTATACATTTCCCTGGTCATTATTATGCAATTCGCAACACCTACTTCGGAAGTATTTGTTCTGCTGAGCACCGCCGCCGCTACTCCTACTCCTGTGCTCACAGGATGACGTGGCGATCATGCCCTCGGGCGTGACCCACGCCGACACAGCCTCCACTTCTTGAAGTTGCAGTTGAAGTGACGCGCCACATTCATACTTCAGAAATACTACCTGAAGTAATTGTTCTGCTGAGCATCCTGCCGCCGCTACTCCTGTGCCCACAGGACGATGCAGCCATCATGCCCTCCGGCGCAACCCATTGCCTCCAGTTGTTGAGCTTGCAGTTGAAGTAACACACCACATTCAAACACTCTGCTGAGCACCCTGCCGCCGCCACTTCCGTGCCCACAGGAGGACGTGGCAATCACGCCCTCCGGCGCGACCCACGCCGCCACGGCCTCCAACTGTTGAACCTGCAGTTGAAGTGACACACAACTTTAGTGATCGGTCACAGCGTATAATTTTCGCATTATACGCCGTATAACGTATGCAAATACGCCATATAACGTATACAGATGGACGTATTTATACGGCAAATACGCCGTGACTCGCGTTTCTGGGCGTATAAATACGCTGTATTTTGTATAACGTATAAAATACGTTATATGCCGTGACCCATCACTACACAACTTTCTGCTGAGCACCGCCGCCTCTCCCGCTACTCCTGTGCCCACAGGACGACGTGGCCATCATGCCCTCCGGCGCGACTCACGCCGACATGGCCTCCAAGGCTGACGTGCCGCTGCTGGTGCGCGAGTGGGACCGCCAGCTGATGCTCAAGCCCGCGCACGGCAACGGGTTCAATGTGTGCAGCGGGCGCCGGCCCGGGGCGGGGGGGGGCGGAGGAATGGGCGTGGGCGGGGGGGATGCGGAGGTGGACTTCAGCATGCCCAAGGAACTGCTGTGAGTGCGGCTGTGTGGCCGATGGAGGTGCCGTGGGGCTGCACACGAAAGCTGCCCGCATAGACCAGTAGCACAAAACAAATACTCCAAGTACTTCAAGAAGTACTTCATAATAGGAACTAGAAAAATGTTTTGAGCAGCCAATTTAAGTTTCTTTCAAGCCGCTGAACTTTGCCACGAACAAAATAACGCCTGTTTCAAGAGAAGAGTCTAGTTTAAAAAAACCAATACCTCACCACGTTAGACCTAACATGTCCCTTCCCAAAGCTATTCTCCTATGTGTGGGTTGCCTACGTGGGCCAGTCCTGACAGTTTCCAGAGGTGCCACCTGGGCGACCCCCCCGGCCGTGGCACCCATAAACGACCACTACGCTTTTGGCGCACGTGTTTGCGGAGGTAATGCGCTTCCGCCCTTCTCCCTTTTGGTCGGGATTGCCTTGGTGCCTATGTACACGAGCAGGTCCCCTGAGACATGGGGCTGTAATCCGCCACAGCAGTTCTCTGGCAACATGCCAGGCTTTCCTTAGGGTATACACAAGTGTGCTGAGCATTGCCAGCCTGTTTGCATGCAACAGCGTGTCTGATCATCCTTTTTCTGGTCACGCACGCACCGTGTGCTAAGGGCTTTCCGCGCCCTAAGCGGAGTTAATAAAGTACACATGCTCGAACGTGTGTAGGTGCGACTACTCACTGTAGGCCCCATGAGGGACACTCCTCTATACTTATTTTTAAAATGATGGATTATACATACGTACTTGTAGTAATTTACGTACGGTTTACTGTTAATACTATGTAGGGCTGTAGTATTATACTTCGAGTATTTGTTGTTGATCTACTACTTTTTTCTAGTCCCGCCGCGATTTTTCGTCTTGAGGAAGGCAGTGAGTGTTATGAGGAGGGGAACTACAGCTGAGTTGTGCTGACCCGCCGCCCCTGCTGCTGCTGCCACTGCTGCGGCCACTGCTGCTGTCGCTGCTGCCACTGCTGCCGCCGCCACTGCTGCCATCGCTGCCGTTGCTTCCACTGCTGCCGCCACCGCCGTGCCGCTGCTGCTACTACTACCACTGCCGCTGCTGCTGCTTCCACTGCTGCTGCTGCCACCGCTGCTGCTACCGCTGCCGCCGCCGCCGCTGCTGCCCCCACCGCCGCCGCCACTGCTACCACGACCGCCGCACCAGCGAGGCAAACCGCTATGCGGAGTGGGTGCATGACACTGCTGAGCGTGTGGCTACGCGGCTGCAGCAGGAGGAGGCCCGCACTGGCATGGTGGTGTGTCTGCACGTGAGACGCGGGGACAAGATCACGGAGCCAGCCACAAAAGCCAAGTGAGTGGTACCGTTTGTGACTTCAACTTTGGCTGCCGGTGTCAATTACTTTTGTGAAAGAAACCGAAAACGCTGCTAAGCCCAGATACTGCCGTGGCTGGGGCAAAATGCCAGGCGTTTGTATTACATGTAAGATCACGGAGCCAGCCACAACGGCAGGTGAGTAACGCTGTTTGTGTCTTCAGTAGCTGCCCGTGTCAATTGCTTTTGTGATACCTACATGGTGGGGTGTGTGTGTTGCGGAGCCAGCCACAAAGGCAAGTGAGTAACACTGTTTGTGTCTTCAGTAGCTGCCCGTATCAATTGCTTTTGTGGTGCCTACATGGTGGGGGGGATGTGTTGCTGTCGGTGCATGTAAGCGCGCTCCACCCAACAGTACACCTTTTGAGAGTGCCCAATGCATTTGCAAACACCGCCCTACGCCACCCCGCAACAACCCACAACCACCACCGCTGTCGTACCCTCGATTCAACCTCCACATACTTCAACTTCAACTTCAACACAGGTACCCCAAGCTGGACTACGAGACGTCCGCGGAGGGCATCACGCGCCGCGTCGAGCCCTTTGTGCGCCACGGCGCCACCCTGTACCTGGCCACCAACGAGCGCGACCCCGTCACCTTTTTCTACGACCTCGAAGAGTACTACACCGTGCTGTCCCTCGCGCACCTCTCCAACTCCACGGACGTGGTTGTGGACACGTCGCGCTTTCTGGGCTCCTCGCTGGCGCTGGTGGACTTTGCGGTGCTGCAGCGCTGCACGCGCGTCATACCAACATTTCACTCGGAGGAGACGCGCGGGTTTCTCATACGGCTCAGCCTCTCAGGCTACGACAAGTGATGCTCGCCGTCTACTTCAAGTGTCACTTCAAGTTCAACTGGTGCCTGTGTTCCAGTCGGACGAGACGCGCGGGTTTCTCACCCGACTCAGCCTCTCGGGCTATGGAAGTGACGCAACTTCAACTGTTCAACTTCAACTGGTACCTGCGTTCCAGTCGGGAGGGGACGCGGGGCTTTATCAGGCTCAGCAGCGACAAAGTAAAGCTTCGCTACTTCAACTGGTACTTCAAGTACAACTTCAATCAGTACTTCAACTGGGAGGTGCTGGGGCAGCGCGCGCGGCCGGAGTTGCGCCGTTGCTGCGGCTGCAAGCAAGCAAGCGCCGTCAGCGGTAGTGGTGGCAGAAGAACAAGCCGTAGCTGCAGTGCCACAACCTGCACAGCACCTAAAATGCCAGCGGCAAGCAGTAGCAGCAGGCAGGGGGGTCAGAGCGCCGTTTCATTCTGCAGCTGCGCGCCGCATTGCTGCTGCCACGGCGGTAAACTTCCAACCCTCCGGCTCCGGCGGGTGAAGGTTTGCAGCAGCATCCACAGTTGTCGGGGCAACATGGCTTTGCACCCGTCTCCCCCCCCCCATTGCCGTGTGCACCACAGACTGGCACTATGGGGCGGCCAACCTGCACTAGCAGCGACGGCCATTGCCTGAGCGCCTGCCGTCGTCCTCCAGCGTTTTACAATGCGCGAACCGCCCACTAGGGAGCGGGCAAATACCATGCGCGCCGGGTGCTGTTGCAGGCACTCAGTGCAGCCGCAGGCGTGTGTCAGCGCGTTTCCGCAGCTCCCTGCTCGGACCATGAGAGCAAGGGGGGGTCTTAACTGTGGCTCTCTCGTAAGACCCCCTTGGTGACTGTGCTCAGCATTTGGCTGTGTCGGTCGCAGCACTGGTAGAATTTGGTGCGCCAGCGGGGGTGTCACCCACCGCTGCGGCGCCGCCGCCTTGGGCGCGGTGCTGCTTACCTACTGTAGATGCCGCAGGACAGCGGGGTGTGCAGTTTGGCTGCACACACGGCCTTTTGGTTGGTTGCGTGGTAATAGTAATAACACAGGGGCTGCGCATCTGCGAACAACTGTTGCTCTTGAAAATGCCATTTTTCTTTGGGTGCTGCCGGTGCTGCTGGCATTACCTTGCTTGTGTTCACGCTGCCATGCACTCTGTGAACCGGATGTGTGCTACCCTGCAGCCTGTTGGACCTGTGAAGGGGCAGTATGCTGCTGTGCATTGCCGTCTTGTTAGCTAGCTCGCGCGATGCCGCCAAAAGTCGGCCGTGCGCGTTGCCATAGGCCAGGGCTGTTACCATACGCTCGCTGACCCCACATGCGCGGCCTACATATCAGGCCGAAAATGTCGCATGCGTACGGGCGAAAGTATTGTATACGCGCGCCATACGTGGGCCTCCCCTGTGCTGAGCTGCTGTGAGGCGCCTGTACCCACTGGTGCGTGCTATGGTGCGGCCTGCATGGCTTCGGGGTCGTGGTCAGCTTAATAGCCAGCGCCTGCTCATTGCTTGCCATGGCACCTCCATGGAGCCACAAAAGTGTGTGAACGCCAGCTCAGATGTGGCGCGCTCACATGCCAACGCATGGGGCCAAAAAAGTGCACACACATACGCACGTGTATGCACCCGTGTCTACGAATCGTATCCTTCTTGGGGGGGGTGCTGAATGTCGGCGAACGAATTCACTTAAGAAAAGTAACTTGAAAAGTCCTGGCACGGTTTACCGGACCAGGTCTCCATGAGGATAATGCCCGTACATGAGATCTTGGTACCCACAACATGGACGTGCCGAATGAGTCAAGTGCCAGATGGATATATTTTGACAACCTCCGCTTAGGGCACGGACATGTGCATACACTGGCAGGGGATGGGATCAGGTCCCCAGACCTGGGGCATGTGGCCACATGGGGCTGTAATCCATACATGGCCGGCGGCAGGTCAACCGCTGTAGCACATGCTAGGCTTACAACCATTATGATTCTATTCAATGATGATGCGTCGTGCTGAGCAGTACAGGTACCATCTTTTCACCTAGCAAACAGGGGGCAGAATATTTGGTCATGCTTTTTTGTTCATGCTTTTAAATGAAAAGTTTGTGCAGTCACGCGCACGACATCGCACAAGGCTTTCCGCGCCTTAAGCTGAGTTCAATGAAGTACCTGTGCAGTGTGCACAGGGTTTTGGAATCTGGGCCCTACAGCGGAGGTCAACGATAGCACACGTGCTACATACTACTTACTGTAGTACAAGGAGTCCCACTATGCTGGGTCGTATGACCAGAATTGCTTTAACCTGGCCACCATGGCAGTCAGGACCTTTGGGTGCCTGGGGGACCAGGGCGAGAGTGTGCTGGGTGCGGTCGCGGAGGAGTGGGCTGGTAGGCACGCCAGTCAGATGGGGCCTTCCCCTTCTGGCCTCAACTGCATCGCTCTCTCGCGCATCCGCGTGACTTTGTCTACTGCACTCCATATGGCGCTCTCTCAGCGCGTGCTTGTATACATGACGACGCCAGGGGTTTGCGGGGTGGGTGCTGGTGTGGGTGGCAGGGAGCGGGCGGCCTTGCATGGAGCCCTGGCGGGCGCCCTGCCGTGGCAGGTCGTCGAGTTGCATGGAGCCCTGGCGGGCGCCCTGCCGTGGCAGGTCGTCGAGCCCTAGGTAGCCTGCCAGCGCCCGCTAGCCCTTCCTGTGTTCGTACACATAATAAACTGCCATGCATTTGCCATGGCACCCAGTGGGCGTGCTGGCATACATGACATGGGCTCTTGCACGCCCACAAGTGCAAATAAATAAAAACTACTACTTCGGTAGTACTAGCGTATTACTCAGTAGGCTACCGGGGATGTAGATGCCTCAATGAAAAAGCAGTGCTGCACTGGGATGGCATACTAAGGTTCTACACGGTTGGACAGGTGTTTGCCGCTACACAACTATATATTACAGCTCTGGGGGGTGCATGACTCCAAAATTGTGTAGGGTTGCCGGAATCGCATTTTTTTTCAAAATTACTCCGTAAATTCGTGGCGTAATTTCGCCGTTACCTTACAATACTTGCAACATCTTCCATACTGTTTCGTGCTCAGCACAGTAGGGCCGTTACAGATGTCAAGGCGTCGTAGGCTGCTGTAGGCATCCGCAGCGAGTATGATGGAATTACTGTTGACCATAATGTCCCGAAATTACGACTCCGGCAACCCTAAGATTGTGTCTTTGAGCCGCCATGCTACCAGTCTTGGAGCGTTGCTGAGCCGCCAAGCCACCCAGCATGTGCGTGCTGGTGCCAGGTCACATGCTTGAACTGAGCATACATGTCACTGACAAGGTGCCGTGTCCATGCACTCACAGTGCCACCCTGAACCCCGTGTCAGCCTGGCATGTGGCATGTGCTACATGCCGCAGCGGCATGTGCAGCGGCCAGGTGTCACAACATCCCAGCTGCCATTGTAGCCTGAGGCCGCCATCACAGTGTTGTAAACATGTTCCGACCTTTTCGCGTAGTGCCACCTGGGTGTCTGGCATGTGTGAATCGTGCTGGTGCAGGATCACATGCACAGGGCCGCATGACATTGCGCATCCTTTGCCATGGTCCCGTCTTTGTGCACCAATTTGAATTGCTGTACAGCAGCCACGGTGCCTCAACCACTGGTGACCACGCTTGCCGCTGTTGTGCCGCACTGTGCGCTGCCTTGCAGGATAACGAGCCCTGCCAGCAGGCTCTGGGGGAGGCAGGGGTGTGCGAAATGGCGGTGGAGGCACTGCATCGTCATTCACAGAGCCTTGACGTCACCTCGCAGGCCCTGATTGCTCTCACACTGCTGTGCAACCTGCTGTCCAACCGTGACCACTGCACTCAGGCTGGTGTGAGTGCTGCTGTTGTCAACCGGTACCGCGCCGCTAAGGCTGCTGGCATGTGCGAACTTGTGGCGCGCACCATGCGGCGGTTTCCCAAACAAACACTGGCAACACGTGAAAAGCCTGCCTGTAAGGACAGTGGGGTTCGGTCTGTCCGTGCCCTGTGCCAGGCACCTGAGAACTGGCCGCGTCTTGAGGCTGTGGGCGCATTTTCGCTGGCACTAGAGGCTGTCAGGCGCTGCAGTGAATTGTCAGGAGGTGGAGTTGACGAGGCTTACCTGCGACAAGAAGCCGACTTCCTCACGCAGTGCCAGAATTCTGTGAGCATGCGTGGCAGTGCCCGGCCCACCTAGCAGCACTTGCCACTGTGGTGCGCTGCCAGGTGTGTGTAGCCCAGCGCTCGTCTGCTGCCAGTGGCAGTTGACCCTGCTGCATTACCAGCGTTACACAGCCGCATGCATGCCTCTGCACTTGCTCACACTTCAATGCGTCCGGTCCGCACCCTGTGATGCACTCATCAAAGGAAGTCAATCACCAACCCTTTAGCTGTACCTCTTGTGGCTGCTGCTCGCTGCTGCTCGCTGCTGCCCGCTGGTGCCGCTGCATGCCTGCTTCTGTGCCCGCCGTAGGCACGGCAAAACCGTTTCTGGTACAGTACTTCACACCCTGGACGACAAATCGGTTTCACGACATGCGCGACAGACTTTCGTCGCGACAGGGCCGGCAAGAGCCTGTCACGACAGATGTCGCGGACCAGTCCGCCCTAGCCTGTGGTGGCACACGACGGTGTTGCATACCGTCGGTGCATGCGCCGTCGTGTTGCACGACGGACGGCGCGCACCGCACACGCTGCTCTGTTGTACACCTGTTGTCTTGTCGTGGAGCTGTCGTGTAGCTGCTGAGCACACGCA
>JAULBY010053238.1:0-11468 GCA_032358315.1 Ophiocytium majus
ATGAAGACAATATGGAAATTTTTTATCGGTCGACTGAAAAAGGTCAGGTACAAACTCTAATTAACAACATCAATTACAACTAATGCAAATACTAAATCATCAGCCATTAATTAAGTGCTTTGGCAATGGGTTTCAATTAACCTTTCCGAATATGTATACTGTAATAGTTAAGAATGGTATGGGCACTAAATCAACTTTTTCTTTAGAAGACAAAACTGATTTACATGTAATTATGGGTGCAAGATTTGGTGGCTATATGACACCTGATTGTGAAGTTGAAGTTTATGACAAAAATAAAAACAACATCACCGA
Organism: Ophiocytium majus; assembly: GCA_032358315.1. Classification (NCBI taxonomy): domain Eukaryota; class Xanthophyceae; order Mischococcales; family Ophiocytiaceae; genus Ophiocytium; species Ophiocytium majus. Next base: position 313 of record JAULBY010053238.1, read on the forward strand.
AAAGTTTGGAGAAGCAAATTCTGTAGGGTATGTATCTCCTTTAGCATTAGTTAGTTTATTATATATAGTATCAGGATTGAAATGAGCAATTTCTATAAAGAAATAAATAAAAACCCTTTAAAACCTATGACATTAGAAGCATACAGAACTGTATTGACAGACCTTGAGAGATTTACTTTATTAGAAGCTGCTAAGTTAATTAAAATAGAATTTCGAATTGAAATAGATCCAAAGTGGTATCAGTTAGATAGGTATTATGCAGAACGTCTTAAAGATCCTAAACGACTTACCACTAATATTGTATATGCTAGTGATAAACTATCTAAGCGAGAAGAAATTATATGCAAGCTTAATTTATTAATGGATATGCTGACAATAGCAGTGAACCAAATAGGCAATGAGGAATCCGTTACAATAGCTAAATTACTTCTGTCATTTGTTCATGACATTAGAAATTCAATGTATAGAGATATATTTCTTATACCAAATGACGCAGCTACATTATTAAATACTACCTACGAAAGGTTACATGAAATATTTCAAATTCAGTTTACAAGAAGCTTGAAAGATTATTTAAAAGAAATTCCTTTTTAATTTGGTACTTACATTAGAATAACTTATCTTTACAATATAGAAAAATAAATAAAATGGCAGAAAGTAAAAACACAACAGCAGGCTTTGGATTAGGAACAATTCTATTCCTTATATTTCTAACACTTAAGCTTGGTGGTTGGGGTGAAGTAGCTAAATGGTCTTGGTGGTGGGTAACGGCTCCATTATGGTTACCATTGATAGCAGTTATCATTACTCTAATCATAATCTTATTATTCAAAGGAATCGTTGAATCGTTTAACAAATAAAATAAAAAAAAAAGTATGTATTACACAGCAACAGTAAAATTAGAATTTACAAATGACAAAGGTCATGTAAAGAAAAAATCAGAAATGTATTTAGTAAAGGCAGAGTCAGTTACAGACGCAGAAGCAATTGTGCATGATAAGTTTAAAGACTATCCTCAAGACTTTGAAGTGAAGTCAGTTTCTCAATCTCGTATCATTGACGTTTATAGCGCAGACTAATTATTATGGCAAGACAATCTAAAAGAAGAAAATTCGCAAATAACCAACCTGTAGTGATACGCTTTGGAGAGCGAAAATTGGTAGGCAAGGTAGTCTTTGCTCGACCAATTGGTAAGAAATTTACATACGATGTTCTATGTGAAGACACAAAAGTATATTCAGAACTTCAGGTAGATGTGGCTATGAATCAATGTATTGACACTTATTTAACTCGGTTGTTTTATAGGAAATATAAAATTGATGAAACTTACATTCCTGAAGCCGATGATGACATCATTAATATCCCTTCAATGTCTAACTCTTTAATTGAAGAGCCTGAAGTGGTTGAAGAAGATGTAACTGAGGATGAAGGTCTTCTTTTTGAAGATGATGAAATAGATCCAAATTATTAATTTAATTTGGTTGTTTCATAAGGAATTACTATATTTATACTAGTAATATGGGCCCGACCGGTTTTGACAGGCAAGGGACTCTTTGAAATGATGCAAGCAGTGCTAGTATTGGAAGCACTTTAATCACCTATATAAAAAAGTAATCGACGAAATATCGACATTCACTTTCGAAGACGCTATGGCGTTCGTTAGTGGTGAATATGCAGTAGCTGCTTAGTCACTCCCGTATCACTCATGGGCTTTAAAAAGAAGTGAACGCAAAAGGTGAAAAGATAATTGAACCTTAAATCGAGTTATACATTGGTCTAATTAACAATGTTGAAGAACTAATTGGTATTTTGTTTGTTTAGAAAAACAACACTAAGCTTGTGAATGAGTTAAATTGAGTATTTGTTTGGAAGAGAGTTCGAGTCTCTCCGGGTCCACGATATAAGAAAGGTACCTTATATTTATGTTTAACAATTAATAAAAAAAGAAAAATGAAAAATTCAATTTTCGTTCTAGCTATCGCTGCAGTTGCATTATTCGCTTCTTGTAGTTCAAATGCTCCAGCTGCTGAAACAACTAACGTTGATTCTTGTGCTGTTTGTGTTGACACTACAGTTGCTATTGCCACTGATTCAGTATTAGCAGTAGACACGACTTCAGTTAACTAAGTCAAGATGATTTAAGAGGCGGGACAAAGTTCCCGCCCTTTTACTTTAAAATTAAATAAATAAGTTATGAACAAAGAAGAAGCAAAAGACGAGTTAATCAAAGTATTACACTCTCAAGTAATGGACTTAACAATGATGTCCAAAATAGAATTAGGTGATGATGTAATTGCTGAGATCAAACGATTGCAAGATATTATACACGCTCCATTTTAGTTATGAACAACCTAGATAACCTAACGATAGATAAAGTGGATAAATTTCTTAAAGAATTGTCTGAGGCGAATGTTGGTATAAGAAGAAAGTTATTAGCTATGAAAAAATTTTTAGAGAAAGAAACTATATTATTAGATAAAAATGAACAACCTAGATAAAACTTACACAGACCTACTCCAAGATATCTTAGATAATGGAGTAACAAAAGGTGACCGTAATTGAATAAAAAAGTTAGATAGTAGATATTTATATTAAATAGGATAAACTTATGATAATCTACAAAACTACAAATAACATTAATGGTAAGATCTATATTGGCCAAGATAAAAATAACAATTCATTATATTATGGTAGTGGAAAACTTTTAAAACAAGCGATTCAAAAATATGGAAAAGAAAATTTCAGCAAAGAAGTTATCGAAGAATGTGTTGATGCAAATTATATGAATGAAAGGGAAATATACTGGATCGAGTATTTTCAAAGTAATAATCTACATATAGGATATAATATTTCAAATGGAGGTAAAGAGGGTGATCGATCGATTGGACATTTAATTGCCAAAAATGGAATTTATAATTATTGGGTTTCTAAGTATGGAAAAGAAGAAGCTGACTTGCGACGTGATGCTCAAATTAATAAACTTAAAGAATATGCAAAAAATAATCCATCAAAATTAATTAAAAATGGAAGGTATTCAATTTGGTTAGAAAAATATGGCAAAGATGAAGCAGATAGACGTTATATAGAATGGAAATTAAAAATATCAGAATATCAACAACATAAAATTGAAATGGGCTGGAAACATAGTCCAGAGTCAATTGAAAAAATAAGAAACGCTTCCCTAGGACGTGAAGTCACAGAAGAAGTAAAGCAAAAATTAAGAAAACCTAAACCAATTGGATTTGGAGAAAAAGTATCAAAAGCTCAAAAAGGAAAACCAAAAGGTCCGTCACACAAACGAATACAAGTAGAACAATACAATTTAGATGACGCTTTGATTAAAATTTGGGATAGTATTAATGAAGCGGCAACCCAATTAAAAATATTTAACATAACTGCAGTTTGTAAAGGAAAGCAAGAAACTGCAGGTGGTTATAAATGGAAGTATAAAAAACATGAATAAATTAGATTTAGATTATCAAAACCTTTTAAAGGATATATTAGAAAATGGTATCAAAAAAGATACTAGAAATGGAGAAACCATTTCAGTATTTGGAAGACAAATACGTCATAAAATGAGTGATGGGTTTCCTTTACTTACAACTAAGAAGATGCCATTTAAAACTATTGTAACTGAGTTGTTATGGTTTTTAAGAGGCAATACTAATATTAAGTATTTGGTTGATAACGATTGTCATATTTGGGATGGCGATGCTTATAAGAGATATGTAAAATGGGCAGAATCATCTGAAAATCAGAATAATAAAAATGAGATAGTCAAAATACCTGCGTCAAAAGAATATTTTATCAACAAAATAAAAACAGATGATAAGTTTGCAAAGAAGTGGGGTGATTTAGGTCCAATCTATGGTAAGCAATGGAGAAAATGGAGAGAAGGTGAATATACTACCCCATTGGGATTAGATGGTCCTTCTATATGGAGTGAGGGTATAGACCAAATCGCAAACCTAATCAACGACCTTAAAACAAATCCAGACTCAAGACGATTAATGGTTAATGCATGGAATGTAGGTGAATTAGACCAAATGGTTCTTCCACCTTGTCATTATAGTTGGCAAGTATATACAAGAGAGTTGAGTTTAGAAGAAAGGTATCAACTGGCTCTTCCAATATGGAAAGAAAAATATGGGCCTTTAGCTGATATGATGGTTCCTACTAATGTAGATAATACACCTTACAAAATACCACTCAGAGCAATCTCTTTAATGTGGAATCAACGCTCAGTAGATACATTTTTAGGTTTACCATTCAACATTGCTTCTTATGGCTTACTATTAGAGATCATTGCTAAAGCAGTTAATATGGTTCCTGATGAATTAATAGGAAACTTAGGTGATGTACATTTATATTCAAACCATGTTGAACAAGCAAAAGAACAGATTGGTAGAGAATTTGATGAATTAGAAAGAATGGAACTCGGCAGAAAAAAAGGATTATGGAAAGAATTCCAATTCGGTAATATTCACCTTACATGTGATGAACATAATATTCCAAAACAAACAAGAGAACCATACCCATTACCAACACTAAACATCAATACAGAATTTTGGCCTTATGAAGGTGGTGAGTGTGGTATAGGTCCATTAGATGCTATTAGAGTATTTGAAGCATTTAAAGATGACAATTTTTGTAAATGTTTATTAGAAGAAGATATACAATTAAGTAACTATCAATCACATCCAAGCATTAAAGCACCTTTATCAAATTAAAATTATGAAAAAAATATTATTTATTCTAAGTGTTATTAGCACTACACTTCAAGCACAAACCACTGCTATCTATAGTTATATAGATCCAAAGCCATATGTCGAGACATTTAACTCTTATAAAGTTACTCGTATGTGTGATGAGCAAGTTGTTCTTAACAAAGTTAAAAACTCTACCGTAATTAAGTCTTCTAGCTATTCTAAAAAATGTGTTGGTAAAATATTCAAGCTGAAATTTAAAAGAAGAAAGACTCATTATGAAGTTATATCAGAACAAAATAATGGGCAAGTAATGCTTATAGGGCAGTACAATAAATACAATATTCTTATAAGAGGCTTTACCTTATATATAGATTGGAAGACTCGAAAAATAAAAGTTATTGATATAGAAGATTTTGAATAGTCTTCCATATTTATAATAAAATTATTACAAAAGTTTTGTATTAATAATTAACGTTTCTTAAGATTAGAATACATGTTTAGTGCAAAACTTTCTTGGTTAATAGCCGCTATATCAGCATCAACGGCATATATATTATCATATATACTTGATGTCACGACAAACAATATAGAACAATACATGGCAGTAATAGCTGTTATGTTCATGGATGGATTCTTTGGGATCATAGCCGGTATCAAACGAGAAGGCTTCAAGACGTATAAAGCCATTCAAGTATTAAGAAATATATTTACTTGGATTGTTATATTAACTGTTACGCTAATGGTAGAGAAAGGATTTACCGGAACCAATTGGTTAAGTGAAGTTATCATAACTCCATTTTTAATATTCCAAATAATCAGTGCTCTCAAAAATGCCTCTATGGCAGGGTTTATAAAAACCAAACTTCTAAACAATATACTTGATCAAATAGACAAGCATAAAGGAGAAAGATCCATCAAAAAATAAATTTGGTACTTCCAAATGATTACCCTATATTTAGGGTATGAAAAAAATTAAAATTTACTTAGACGACGTACGCTCTCCAATCGATCACGAATGGAAAGTCGTTCGCAATTATGAACAATTCTGTTCTATTATTGAAGAATATGGCTTTGAAAACATCGAGGTTATTTCTTTAGACCATGATTTAGGAAATACAGCAATGCAAGAGTATTTCAATAACGTTTCTCCAAACTTTACATTAGACTATAATAACATTACTGAAAAGACAGGAATGGATTGTACTAAATGGTTAGTAGAGCAATGGATGGATGGCAAACAATTAATAGACGTTGTAGTGCATTCAGCTAATCCAATTGGATCTGCTAATATGATGGGTTATATCAATAACTACCGAATGAATGTGCGTCAGCCTCAAAATTGCGTTAGAGTTAACATTCCGCATACTGTAGATTCTTATTAATGGAGTGGTTGCATATATTTGGTATATGCCACGATAGTACGTCGCATATAGATTTATTAGATTTTTTTCTTTTGAATAATCAAGAATTAATTTGGTACTTTCAAAAGAATAAATTATTTTTAAGTATAATAAAAAGAAAATGGCAGCAACAAGTAAACATTATGGCGATATCGCTATCTGGGTTGAGAAAGTAATTAACTCCTCAGAAACTTACCAACAGTGTATAAGTGCAAAAAGATTAATGTATATCTTTGAATCTATGTTGGCTAAAGATCCTAAATTAGATTACTATGATAGAAAGAATCTTTTAATTGGAGCGACAGTTGCATATCACAGTAAATTTGACGTCATTAGAAAATGAAAATAATATTTCTAGACCATGACGGAGTTATTTGCCTGTCGACAGAATGGGGTTCTCGGTTTAAAAATAAAGATGGATTAGATAGTATGTTTGATCGCTTTAATGATAAGGCAATCAAAGTACTCAATCAAATTTTAGATGAGACTGGAGCTGAGATTGTAGTGTCTTCAGATTGGAGGTATGATACTCCATTAGAGCAAATGCAAGAGCTCTATAAAATTAGAGGCATTAAGAAATCTCCAATTGGATACACTGACTCTATTGTCGATATTAAAGGTCTTGAGTATTTAGAGCATAATAGACAGATAGAAATTAGACATTGGTTATCTCAACATCCAGAAGTAACTCAATGGGTTGCAATCGATGATTTGAATATGAGTCCTGAATTTTGTAAAAAATATGAAAGTGAAGGTTTAACTAATTTTGTACATACACCTAGATCCAAAGAAGGAATTAAACAGACAGGAATTAAAGAAAAGATAATAAAATTTTTAAAATGAAACTAACAGCTAAAAATATTTGGTTCACTTCAGATACCCACTATGGACATAAAAACATTTGTAGAGGAGTAACTAATTGGAAGTCAGAAGATCCAGAAGCGATAATAGCAGCTACTCGAGACTTTCCTACATTAGAAATCATGAATGAAACAATCGTTAGCAACATTAATAGTGTTGTTGCAGAAGATGATTGGTTGATACATTTAGGAGATTGGTCATTTGGAGGAATTGAAAACATTGATGCGTTTCGAGACCAAATTGCATGTAAGAATATAGTTTTAATTTTAGGCAACCATGACCATCATATTGAAGCTGATAAGTTTAGAATTCGCTCAGCATTTACTCACGTAGCTCATTATGAAGAATTGTCAGTTAACGAGCATAAATTTATACTTTGCCATTATCCCATTATTTCCTGGAATGGAATGCGAAAGAATACTCATATGTTACATGGGCATCAACATTTAAAAGGAGATGCTATACTTGGTCAAGGTAAGCGAATGGATATAGGAATAGATGGCTCAAAAGAATTTCGTCCTTATCACGTTGAAGAGGTTGTTGACCTTTTGAAAGATCGTATTTCAATTGAACCTTAAATTTCTTTTGGAAATATTTAAAATAAATTTGGTACATTGAAAAGGATAACTTATCTTAATGTATAGACAAAAATTATAAGATATGGATTTTAAATTGTTACAAAAGGTAGTTGATGAGCTTAACTCAACTAATAGTACAAATGACAAAAAAGTCATTTTGGAAAAGTATAAAGATGATGAGTTCATTAAAAAGGTATTGTATTATACTTATAATCCTTTTTATCAATATTATGTAACTCCAACTAATTGTAAAAAATTAAATACACTACTTGATGTATCTGAATACGAATATGATCTTTTTGAATTGTTAGATGATCTTCGTAATCGAGAAGTAACTGGTCATAATGCCATTGGTATTGTAAATTCATTTTGTGCTACTTATAAAGAGTATACTGAATTAATTTATAAGATTATCGGTAAGGATTTGGAAATTAGAATGGGTGATAGTTTAATTAATAAAATTATTCCAAATTTAATTCCAACCTTTGACGTTGCATTGGCAACTCCATTTGAAGATGTAGAAGTTGATTTTACAACCGACACTTGGTATGCGTCTAGAAAATTAGACGGAGTAAGGTGTTTAGGTATTGTAGATGAAAATGGAAAAGTATCACTTTGGTCTCGTCAAGGCAATCAGTTTGAAACTCTTAAAAAGGTTGAAGATGAAATTGCTAGCTTAGGAATGAAGGATGTAGTGCTTGACGGAGAAATTTGCTTAACTAACAAAGACGGGTCAGATGACTTTCAAGGTGTTATGAAACAAATTCGTAAGAAGGATCATACTATTGACAATCCTAAGTATTTAGTATTTGATATTATCACAGGTCAAGAATTCAGAGATAAGATAGGAGCTAGCAGCTACTCTTTAAGATACCACGCTTTATGTAAGTTAATTAAGGATATGAAGTATTTAGAGTTGGTAACCCAGGAAATCATCACAGAACCTGGCCAATTTACCGACTTAATGGCTTCGGCGGATAATAAGGGTTGGGAAGGATTGATCCTGCGTAAAAACCGTGTTTATGAAGGTAAACGCACTAAAAATATGCTTAAGTGTAAGTCATTTCACGACGCTGAATATAAAGTAATTGATTTAGAGTTTGGGCCTTTTAGAATGATTGAGAATGGATTGGAAATTACAAAAGATGTTTTATCCAATGTGGTAATTGAACATAAAGGTAATAGAGTTTCAGTGGGATCTGGCTTTACTATTGAAGAGCGTGAGTTCTTTAAAGCTAATCCAAATGAAATACTTGATAAAGTAATTACTGTTAAATATTTTGAAGAGACTCAAAACCAATCAGGAAATTATAGTTTAAGATTTCCGACAGTAAAGGTTATTCATGGTAATAAAAGAACTGTATAATGGCTAAAAAGAAAGAAAAAGCTCCGCCAGAGAAAATGAAAAAGCCTGCTTTAAAAGTAGGAGACACTGTAACAGTTACTTTTTTAAGCGCCGACTATGTGTGTAAAATTATAGAGCTTAGACAAAATGGAGAGCGATGGATTTATAAAGCACAATCAATTCATGACGGCACTAAATATGTGCATATAGGAATAAATGGTTCTGAAAAGTTTGCGAATATTTGGACTATACCAAAAGAAAAAATAGTAGTCGATTTAGATGAAGAGTAGTATTTATTAACAATTAAAACAAAAACAATTATGAAGCAATTTTGGTTAAAAGCAAAAGTGTTCCTTAAACCGATAGGTAATTGGACACTATTTACAGTATCATGTTTATCAGCTTTTTGTATTGGATATTATTATCCAACAATGAAAAAATTAATAAGTGATGAGCCAGCAGTAGTAAAAGAAGTTGTAGTTAAAGATTCTAAACAGTGTACTATATCTGTTACGGATCGTGGAGAGTTGCTAATATTAGATCGCACATCTGGTACTTTTGAAATGTATACAGAGCCTGTAGGAATGTCAGTATTTAAAGCTTATGGAAATGTGCTTATATCTAACCAACCTAAATAGTCATGAAGGTAAAAATAATTACAGTAGCGACGCTAGTTGTAATTGCATTTGGAATTTTAACTTTAAATAAAAAATGCAATTCATTAAACAGCGATCCATACTTGAAAAATGTTGACACGACTGAGATAGTTAATTCCAGCCCATCAATACAAATGTATTTCTTTATTAAAAAGTATGCAGAGAAGTATGACATACCAGAAGCTTATGCGTTTTCATTGGCTTATCAAGAAACAAGATATCAAGGTCCTTTAGACTTGAAGTATAACCATAAACAAAAATCATATGCCGGCGCGTTAGGCCCTATGCAAATAATGCCAGCGACAGCAAAAATGATTCATGGTAAATCTATTTCAGCTCGTAAACTAAGTTCTGACATTGCATTGAATGTAGAAATTTCTATGAAGTTGTTACGTAGGTTGCATGACAGACATAAAGATTGGGGGCTGGTGTTTGGAGCTTATAATACAGGAAGGCCTTGCATTAATCAATATGCAAAGAATATTTTAAATAAACAATATACCTGGGTAAGTTAAACTAACTCGGATCATTAGCTCAGCTGGATAGAGCAACGGTTTTCTAAACCGTAGGTCTCAGGTTCGATTCCTGAATGGTCTACTAAAATACATAATACGGTAATTGCTAGCGGACAGTATGGTATCCTGTAGTCCAAGGAAATGGTTTATATGATAAAGGCGGTATAGCCGACCAGTTACTTACAGTTGCAAATGTAAACACATACAAAGCAATTACCGTGCATTACCTTCTCGTCTAACCGGCAGGACGCGACAATTTGGATGTCGTAATTGGAGTTCGAATCTCTGGGAGGTAACCAAAAGAAATATTAAATTTTCCAAAAGGAAATTTGGTTTATTAAAAGTAATTAATTATATTTAAGTATGGGAAGTAAGAAAGCAAATATAGAATGTCTTAAACAGTGGATGGACACTTTGAAGACTAAGAAAAAAGAAGAAACACGTAAACCTGAAAGACACATTAAGTCTAAGGGCTTTCATAAGCGTTAATCTTTTTGGAGAGGTCGCATAGCTGGTTTAGTGCACCGGTCTTGAAAACCGGCGTGCTCAAAAGGCACCGTGAGTTCGAATCTCACCCTCTCCGCAATGCTCCGTTCGTCTAGGGGTTAGGACGCGTCCCTTTCACGGACGAAACACGGGTTCGATTCCCGTACAGAGTACAAATAGTCAGGTAGCTAAACTAAGTTGGAAGCTATGGTACGGCAAGGCAAAAGAACCTTGTACCAGTATAAGCCAGCCATTTATGATGGACACCAAGCAGGTTCGAATCCTGCCTTGACTGCTAACAGTAGAAACAACATCTCCCCAGTTTCTTGTTCCGTGCACGGAAAGGATTTATAAGGAGATTGAGATTGTATAACGTTTATCTTTTGTAATACGACAATAAACAGAAAAAGATAGTAGTTCGTGGGAGAGCACCTACTTTAAAAATAGCGATCCCACCACGCTTGGATGGTGGAATAGGTAGACACGCAGGACTTAAAATCCTGTAGCCATTGTGGCTGTGCGGGTTCGATTCCCGCTCCGAGTACTTTTAAATATTGCTCCTGTAGCTCATTCGGTTAGAGCAACTGACTCATAATCAGTAGGTGC
>JAULBY010053249.1:0-11467 GCA_032358315.1 Ophiocytium majus
GGGGGGGGGAGGGGGAAGGGGGGCAGTAGGCTTGTGGAGGTGAGTGGTTGGAGGGGTTGGGGGTGTTGGCAGGTGATGGCAGAAGGGGAGGCAAGACAGGTGGCACTGTCGTGCGGCGGAGGTACTACCAAGTATGTGTACCCTCTGTGCAGCACAGCAACATATGCATATAAAGCAATCAGAGTCAGGGTGGACCACATTGTGTCTGCGCAAGCTGCTCCCTTGCCACCAGCACGTGCATGTACGTGATGCATGACGGGTGCCTGTAGCCTTCGCGCAGCAGCGGCAGCCATGTGCGGATACGGATGATGGAGCCTGCAAATGCCAAGTGGGGCAGTCAGCGCTCGAGAGCTGCGGCAGCCACACACACCATGAGACCGCAGCAGCAGGAGCAGCAGCAGAAGCAGGTACGGGAGCACCAGCATGAGCCAACCACAACGGCGTTCGTCGGGTGCACCTTTGTGGGCAGCAGCAGGAACATCGCCCAGCAAAAGCATCCACAGACGCACCTTCGGGAGCAGCAGCGGCAGCAGCGTCCGCACTGGAACCGCTGGCCGTTGGACCGCCCCTGCCTCGCTTGCGGCCCATGACCACGGCACCGGGCGCCGTAGCAGCAGCAACATCTGCGTCAACCAAGGTCGCCATCGTGTAGAGAGAGCCGACGCCTCAATGGGGGGTCCAACAACAAACAAGGGCACGCCGCGGTTGCCGCTGTCGATAGCAAGACCGGCACAGGGTGTGCGGTGTGGTGTGGGCAGCCAGCAGGTGTCGCACCAGCACCCCAGGTGTAGGCCGCTGTCCTGGTGCTGCTGGTGTAAGGCTGCTGCTGGCCTGAAGCTTAAAAGCTTTTTTGTGGTGCCGAAAACCGGAACGCCTAAAATGGTCAACGGCCATGTCGGGGTGTCGGCTTCGCGGTGCTCAGCAGCTGTAGTGAAGCAGCAGTTTCGGCTGAGACCAGGCCCAGGCTGTCATTCTCCAGGCATCGCTACGGCGCAGCACAAGGCGCGGGAGGGCCTCGGGGCGAGAGTGTGGTCAGGTGAGAACCGCAACGGTGCAGCAGCCGCCACTGCTGCTCCCTTGGCATTGCTGCAGCAGCAGAGCACAGTGCCCGCTTCTCTGCAGCAGCGGTTCCCTGGCAGAGCGGGTTGCCTGGCGTGGATGCTGGGCTGGGTCAGGGGCACGCGCGCCAACCGCCAGCCAGGCGATGGAGGTGCTGGTGTTTGGCACACCTCATGCTTGGCCTGTTACATTGCACGGACCTGCGCATACAGGCAGCTGGAGGCCTCGGTGTCTGTAGGGTTTTGGCAAGCTGCGCCAGCAGCAACACCATGGTGCTGTCAAGAGAGAGGTGGGCGGGCAGTGGCAGCAGCACCGGCTGGGGTGGGCGGAGTGAGTTAGCATGCCAAGCCCGTGGCTGCCCTGCTTCATTAATGCAATCACGCTGCACCTCAGCAGCACTATCTTCGCAGCAGCCACGCGCCACGTGACGCGACACACGCCCGCCCCCGGACGTTGTCCGCCCCTGCTCACCAGTAGGAGTTTTCCCTCCACACCAACAGTATCTGTGCCCTTGTGCGTGCGTACCTGCACACCCAGCAAACCCACAACCAACGACCGAATACCACCCTCCCCCCCCCACACACACACTCACTTTTCAGCAGCAGGTGCGCTAGGCACACGGCGGCGGCGGCGGCGCGCACATAGGCAGCAGCCATGGACGGCATGGGCGGCTGGGACATTCTGGGGCAGGAGGAGAGGGACGGCGTGCGCTTCAGCTGGAATGTGTGGCCCAGCAGCAAGCTGGAGGCGACGCGCATTGTCGTGCCCACGGGCTGCCTGTACTCGCCCCTCAAGCGGCTGGAGGGCATGCCGCCGGCGCTGGCGTACGACCCCATCCGCTGCAACGGCTGCGGCGCGATCCTGAACCCCTACGCGCAGGTGCGTTTTTTCTGCCGGTGCTGCCGTGCTGTTGTGCTCATGCGGCGCTGCGGTAGACTACATATGTATTGTAATACTAGCAGTATAAGTACTTTTATGTGGTAAATGCCGCCGGCGCTGTCTTACGACCCCATCCGCTGCAACGGCTGCGGCGCGCTCCTGGGCCCCTACGCGCAGGTGCGTTTTTTCTGCCGGCGCTGTGGTAGACTACATAACATATGTATTTCAATACTAGCAGTATGAGTACTTCTATGTGGTAAATGCCGCCGGCGCTGGCGTACGACCCCATCCGCTGCAACGGCTGCGGCGCATTCCTGGGCCCCTACGCGCAGCGGTAGAGTGTATCATACTCCCAGCCCTAGTAGTGCGAGTCCTTCTTTGTGGTACATGAACTCTTCCTCACTGGGCCAGCTTCATTGGCTGCTGTATGCCCTATGTACGAACAAAGAGTGCATTGAGTGTAAGCGTATTTACAGCAGTTTCTAAGTACACACGTACTTGCTTCCAGACAGGAAAGCAGGGGGCTGGTTAGCTAGTGGACCGACCGCTATGGTGGCCAGCGTAGTGTTATCGGCGGCCGCTACAGTGGCCTGGTCTCCCTGTGCCATCCTGCTTTGACCAAACCAGGTGTGTGTATTGTACGCGCACGTGGAAAACGGTGGTGCTCGCTGCTGAGGTGCAATGTGTTTCCACGCCATTGTCCCATCGAACTGTCCGCTGCGGCCCGCGAGCGCCTGCAGCCCTGCCGAAACTCACCTGGGGTCCAGAACGCATTGCCGTGGGCGCTTGGTGACAGTGGTGCCTGTACTTCAACACGCTGGCATGCGCACGGCAGGCAGCAGAGCAGGGTGCGCCACAGTGCATCCGCTGGCGTACTTGTGGACACTGACCGGTGCGTGTAGGTGTGGGGGGCTGTCTGGTGCTTTTCACCAGGTGGATAAATCACCCCACAGGCTTCGGCCTGGCATTTTGCCCCAGCCACGGCAGTATCTGGGCGTAGCCGCCTTTTAGGTTTATTTCACTTATGGCCATGGCAGCGTACTTCTGGCACTGAGTGCGGCCCCATAGCGTCAACGCTTGGCATTTATGCCCACCAGCGGGGGGTTGTCAGCACAGGTTTGTAGGGTTGCACGAAAACGTATTGAGGTTCGAAGTTTTTTTCTTTTTTTCTTTTCTCAGAACTTGTGCAATAACTCACTATGCTGGGCCTGCCACCGTAGAAGAGCACCAGACACCACCCGCACAAGCCTTTGCCAAGCCGTTACTACTTCTGAAGTACCACTACTTTATCTATTACAAAGCGTCAGCCATTTACGCTGTGTATACGTTCCGTATACGGCGTATATGGCTTGCTCGGACTGCCTCGAAGCATGCGTTTTCGCGCATACTATATTTACATTACATACTACATATGATATCATATATTTTGCACAGTGTACAAACGGAGCATGTGCAGCACGTGTGCACTCAGGCGCTCTCAGAGTTGAAATGCATGCACGTGGCCTGCAGCGGCAATGGCGGCAAGGGGACCTGCTCCCATTCCGAAGGATGTACTTGTAGCACAGACATACACTGGTAGTATGCTTGGAGGTATGGCGGCGCGGAAGCTTGCCTGGACCGCTGCAACTGCGTGCCCATGCACGCCTTCTGGGGGGGTGCGGCACGCTTGCAGTATAATTCGAGGTACCAGGAACACTTGGTGTAGACGTGCTTCTCGAAGTTCGTGTATGTGCACATGTAACATCTTATAAATTGATACTGGAAGTGAATAGCCTACATGATCACATATGCACATACCTCACACTACACGGCATGCACACGCGCAGTGCACTCCACAACTGTGACGTGCGCAAGCAAGCTGCACCGTGGCCCGCTAACGCCACCACCACCCTGCTCTCTCTGGCCGCACGCGCCCGCCCCGCACATTGACTACCGCAGCAAACTGTTGTTCACACTGCAAAATGGTGGTAGCCATGCACGCGTATGCACGTGCTTCACACCGCACATGCACCGCACGCCGCCCACGCCACCACGCCGAAGCGCCCCAGACGCAACTAACGCCACCTGGTGACCCCGCTCTTTCTGGCCGCGCGCGCCTCCCTCGCAGATTGACTACCGCAGCAAGCTGTGGGCGTGCCCGTTCTGCATGAACCGCAACCACTTCCCGCCGCACTACGCGGAGAACATCTCAGAGACCAACCTCCCCGCGGAGCTCATCCCCCAGTTCACGACCGTGGAGTACGAGCTCACCACGCCCTCGCAGGGTACGTCTTCAAACCTGCACTGTAGAAATATTTATTGTAACTGAATTCTGTTCATCTATTGAAGTACTTCTTTGAAGTATGTACCCTTTGTACCCTGGCTGAGTGTACCCTGGCTGAGGTCCATTCTCTCCAGTACACGACCGCCGCGCACGAGCTCACCACGCCCTCGCCGGGTACGTGTGTTTTTATACCTCTAGAAGCATAATTGAACTCTATTCTATTCATTGAAGTACCTTTTTGAAGTATAATTGAATTTTATTTATTTATTGAGGTGCTGGTTTGAAGTATGGCCTGTGTACCCTGGGGAGACACGCCGCCGCGCTTAACCGCTCACGGCTGCGCAGCAGGCGCTGCCGCCACTGCTTCTGCTGCCGGTGCCGCTGCTGCGGCTGCTGCTGCCGCCGCCGCCACTGCTGCCGCCGCTGCTGCTGGTTGCGCTGCTGCTGCTGCTGCCGTCGCTGTTAATGCTTGGCCGCTCACGGCTGCGCAGCCGGTGCTGCCGCCACCGCTTCTGGTGCGGGTGCCGCCGCCGCTGCCGCCGCTGCTGCTGCTGCTGCTGCTGCTGCCGCCGCCGCCACTGCTGCCGCCGCTGCTGCTGGTGGCGCTGCTGCTGCTGCTGCCGTCGCTGTTCATGCCGGGGTCGCTGCTGCTTCCGCCGTCCCGCTGCCGCCGCCGCTGCTGCTGCCAGTGCCGCTTCCGCCGCTGCCGTGTCGCCTGGTGCCTGCGGCATGCACTCTCGCCGGTGAACACATTCGCACGTGTTACATATGTGTATGCGTAGTGCACTGGCTGTTTTATCTGGAGATGTGTGTACGTGTAATGCCATGTTGCACAACGTACATTATTTTCATATTCATGAAAATATTCAAGCGCGTGCCACACACGTACAGAAGAATGCGTGGCACATGCATCCATGTAAGTCTGTACTTCTCAGAAGTGCATTGTGTACATATTCAGAAGTACTTCAAAAGTATATGTGCTTCTTTGAAGTGTTTTGGAGGTGTATAATAGATGTAGAGAAATATACACCATATTTGCCTACATACACATATCAAGTACTTTGAAGTATGTTCGCAGTGAAACCAAGTGCCGCATAAATATTCGTACTACAGTTGTACACATTTGTAAATACTACTCCTGCACGTATGTCTCACCAGGTGGACAAATCACTCCACATGCTTCGGCCTGGCATTTGGCCCCAGCCACGGCAGCATCTGGGCTTGGCAGCCTTTCAGGTTTCTTTCACTCCTGCATGTGCACACTTTTGTGCGTGCGCAGGCCCCCCTGCGTCTGCGTTCCTTGTGCACACGTGCCTGTTACATGTACGCTTCACAATATTGGTAAACATGCACTTGAAGTATGTACTTCAAAGTGTTCATAAACACTTACTGTACACATATACTGTATGGTTAATATATTGTACACCCTTTTTCTGCATGCGCAGGCCCCCCTGCGTGTGTGTTCCTGGTGGACACCTGCCTGTTACATGTACACTTCGTGATGTTTGTAAACATGTACTTCTGAAGTACTTGAAGTATATGCAGAAACGCTTTGGAACCCATGTACTGACGAATGTACTTCAAGTACGCCGTTTTGTGCGTGCGCAGGCCCCCCTGCGTTTGTGTTGCTGGTGGACACGTGCCTGTTGTCTACCATATGTTATTTATTTTATGGTACTGTATTCATAAATATGCTGCTGTAATTGTGCTCATGTGTGTACATACCCGTTTGTGCATGCGCAGGCCCCCCTGCGTTTGTGTTCCTTGTGGACACATGCCTGCTGGAGGAGGAGCTGGACCAGCTCAAGGACTCCCTGCAGCAGACGCTCAACCTGCTGCCTGAGGAGACGCTCGTGGGCCTGGTGACCTTTGGCACCAACGTCATGGTGCACGAGCTTGGGTGAGTGATACTTCTGGAGTACTACGTAGAACCCACGTAAGCACGTGTACATACTGTAGTACATGAATGCACTGTATACTCGTACAGTAGTGGAGTTCAGTAGTTTTATTTATCTGCACTTGTGGGCTAGTTTTAGTAGTAGTACACGTACATGCACACTATTTTGAAGTGCGTGTGACACCTTGTATGTTAAGTTCGACGTACTCTCAAGTACATATACCGGAATACCATGGTATACTTTGACAAGGATGTGTACTGATTTATTTTTCATGTAGACTAATTATGTAATACATCGAAGTACAGCGGTACTTTTTTGATATGACATGTATTTTATAGTTGAGATGGTGCCCAAAGCCTCGGCGTTGCTGCACCGCCCATGTCTCACGGAGGATTTTCGCCCCTGCGTGTGCTGCTGCTGAGCAGCTTCAACGAGCGCCCCAAGAGGTACCTTTTACGTAGCATCCATAAGTACGCATACTTTTGTGTGTGTGTGTGTGCTGCTGCTGAGCAGGTTCAGCGAGTGCCCCAAGCGCTACGTGACATTTTTATCATTATTATAAATATTACGTCAAAACAGACAAATATGTGATTCAGAAGTGTACAACGTACCGGTAGTATTTATAAATGCACATACTTTAGTCTGTGCGTGTGCTGCTGCTGAGCAGGTTCAGCGAGTGCCCGAAGAGCTACGTGACATCATCATGCATACCTCGAAGTGTGTACTTGACATATCAATAAACATCAATACAAAGTTCGAAGTACCTGGTAGGTACATAAATGTGCGTACTTTTGTCTTTGCGTGTACTGCTGCTGAGCAGGTTCAGCGAGTGCCCGAAGATCGATGTGCCCTTTGATTCATTAGTGTCATAAATATACGTCAAAACACACAATTGTGTACTTCAAAGCGTGTACTATGTAGTATTGATAATTAAGTATACTTTTGTCTGCGCATGTGCTGCTGCGGAGCAGGTTCAGCGCGTGCCCCAAGAGCTACGTGACATTCTTCTAAATATTATTAGACATACTTCGAAGTATGTACTTGACCTATAAATAAACATGATTACATGTGCTTCAAAAGTACATAAATGCGCATACTTTTGTCTGCGCATGTGCTGCTACTGAGCAGGTTCAGCGAGTGCCCGAAGAGCTACGTGTTCCGCGGCGACAAGGAGTACCCCGCCAGCAAGGTGCAGGAGCTGCTCAGCATTGCGCCCGCGGGCCGCTCCCAGTACTACGCACAGAACCAGCAGGGCATGCCGCAGGTGAGCGCGGATGCATGCGCCGGTTACTACTGTATGCCAGAAATACCATATGGTATGATGTGTGAATGTGCTTGTACTACTGAACTAATAAACTGTGCTTGGGGCGTGGGGCCGCTCCCAGTACTACGCACAGAACCAGCAGGGCATGCTCGCAGGTGCGCTCGGATGCATGCGCCAGCTTCTACTACTTCCTGAAGTACTTCGAAGTATATACACTAGTAGTATATTGTTATTTATTATTTGAAATGATGTCCAGTACTTCCATTAAACTACGGTTGGCGCCCAGAACCAGCGGGGCATGCCAAAGGGGACGAGGAGCATGTGTGGGGGCAGAGAGCCCTGTGCACACTGTGCGCGCGACCGCAAAAATTATGACTAAGCATGCTGTGCCCTTTTGCTAGCCGACGTACCACCACCATTCGAACAGCTTCGAGTACACAATGCGTCTCATATTTATAAATGTACATAATGAAATATAATATGGTATACACTTCTGAAGTATACATGTATGGGGCCACAAATGGCCACTGCGACATGCCACCGTGCATCACCTGGGGTCGTGCCCACCCACCTATGCAAAATGCTACACACTGAGTACACCGTATCATATACTTCATATATTTGCTGTAGAGCTGTGTCATGGTTCCTAGGCAGCCCCCCCGGCGACCCGCGTGGCGCGCTTGTGTGCACCCTAAAGCTAATGCATCCGAGTGTGCAGGGGCGCATGCCGTGCGAGTGCTGCGCCAGGCATTATTTACTTTAGCCCGACCTGCTCGGCCTGGCACCTGCTGATTGTACCATCATCTTTACACAGAAAGTCTCAGGCCCCACGTGGCTCCGCAGCAGTGGCGCGCGCGGCACCAGCCCACAGCACCCTACACCGCCTTGCAACCGAGTCGATATGCTTGTATAACGCCGCTGCTGCCACTACCGCCGCTCCCCCCCTCCTGCCGCTGCCGCTGCCACTGCCGCCGCCGCTGCCACCGCCACCGCCGCTGCCGCCGCCACCGCCGCTCCCGCCCTCCTGCCGCCGCCGCTGCCGCCGCTGCCACTGCCGCCGCCGCCACCTCCACCGCCACCGCTGCCACCGCCGCCGCCACCGCCGCTGTCGCAACCGCCGCCGCCGCCACCGCCGCCCGTTTTTAGCAGCAAGCGGGCGCGACGCTCGGCGGGCGCGAGCCCTCGATTGGGCGCTTCCTCCTGCCGGTGACGGACTGCTCCTTCACGCTGGACAAGGTGCTGGAGGAGCTGCAGCGCGACCCCTGGCCGGTGCCCACGGACCAGCGCGTGGCGCGCTGCACGGGCGCCGCGCTCGAGGTGAGGCAGCTGCGTGGCGTGAAGCGGGTAGCTATATAATGATGTACATTGTATAGTGTAGAAAGTGTCCCCTGGTACCTGTGCATCGAATGTATTCGAAGGAACATGGTATTGGTGCCCACGGACCAGCGCGTGGCGCGCTGCACGGGCGCCGCGCTCGAGGTGAGCTTCAGCCGCCGCCCGGCGAGAAACTGGCAGCTATATACTTCAAGAAGTATATACATGTATATATGTATACCTGTACACATATATACATGTATATATATATATATGTATATGTATATGTTTCAGAAGGACAATACTTCATATCATATCACTAGTAGTATTTATGTGTATGTGTAGCGAAGACGAGTACTCACAGCCAAGAAGAAGATTTTTTTCCCCACAGTTGTTATTCTTCAAACGTGTTCATCCCGCATGCAGACCGGCGCTGGCGCGCTGCACGGGCGCCGCGCTCGAGGCGAGGGCCCGCGGCAGTTGTCCGGCGAGACACTGGCAGCTATATGTAATGTGTGTGCATGTGCGTGTTTTAAAGGTGGTGCCTGAAGGACACCGGTCCCCATGCGGTGGCTCCTAAGGAGCTAGGTGAAATACCAACCGGTGTGCCCTGCCGCCGGCTGCGGGAAGTTCAAAAAAACAAAAAAACTCATTCTCCCACGTGGTTGCCATGATGGAGCAGAGTTAGAGAGTGCACACCGTCGAAGTGCGGCACCGCGCACGGCCGCGGCGCTCGCCGTGAGAGTGGCGCCCCCGTTGTTGGTGCACTTTGGCCACGAAGCGCTGCTGGAGTGGCTGGGCACGCTTGCTGCACCACCTGAACGCGTGCCAGGTTTCTTGCGGGCGGGGCCTGGGGCCTCACCTTGCGGCGGCGGCAGGGCTGCGTACATACTTTGGCGCCATCAATTTCAAAAAATGTTATATTGTTACATTTGTACTACTAGTACAAAAGAACTAAAGCATGATGTCCGCGTCCATGCTCGCACCACCCCAAATCGGCTGCCACTTGTCTGCTGGTGCGGGCACAACTTCAGCACCAACTTCAACTTGCAACCTCAACTACCCATGACTGCGGTGACGCAGGTTGCGATCGGCCTGCTGGAGTCGTCCTGCCCGCGCCACGGCTCGCGGTGAGTGCGCGCGCGCCAACGATTCTGCTGGGCACACAACACACACATGTACACACATGCACACACACACACACACAACGTTTGTACACATGCCACGCTTCCCTTAGCAAACGCAGTTCTGAGCAGTGCCAGCTTTTTCGCTACGCACAGTATCTGATCCCTTTTTCTGGTCACGCGCACCGTGTGCACGCACACGCACACGCGTGCGCACACACACACGCACACAACGTTTGTGCGCCCGTATCCGCTTCCAAAAGAGCCATGCACGCGCCTGCCACCGCGCCGTGCCGGCGTCTGCTGCACCCGCGCCTGCTGCGCGACCGTGAAACGCATGTTTAGACACCTGTTTTCATTTTGCGGCAGACACTACCAAGTACAGTAGTAGTGGTATGTGTCTGCCGCCCGCCACGGCTCGCGGTGAGCGCGCCTGCGCCCGCCACTCTGCTGAGCACCCTCCAAAACGTTTGTGCGCCCGTAGCCGCATCCACAAGAGCAGCCATGTATACACGCGCCTGTTGCCGCGCCGAGCAGGCTTCTGCTGCACCCTGGCCTGCTGCGCGACCATGGAACCCGGTGTACACACCTTTTTTTTTCTTTTTCGGCATACTTTTTGAGTGCATACAGTGTACTTCGGAAGTATAATCTTAAAAGCATGTGCAGCGACGCTCCCTTTCGCCTGCGCCTGACGCCTGCACTGCCTGCGTCCCGCCACCCCTGCTGGTGCCGCCGCCACTGCCGCTGCCCGCGTGGCGCCGCAGCATCATGACCTTTGTGGGGGGGCCTCCCACCGTCGGCCCCGGCATGGTCGTGGGGCGCGAGAAGACCGAGACCATCCGCTCGCACCCCGAGCTTCAGAAGGTGCGCGCATGATATGCATACTTCTGTGTGCTATAATTTACAAACTGCTTCGCAGTACCATATTGCCCTAGATCTACTCTGTACTGTTGTCATACACTGCTGGCGCCGGCATGGTCGTGGGGCGCGAGAAGACTGAGACCGTCCGCTCGCACCCCGAGCTTCAGAAGGTGCGCTCGCGCATGCAAACGCATACCTTACATGGTATGGTTACACATACTTGACACTTCGATGTACCGTGGTTAATACTTCTGAAGTACCATACTACCCTAGAAGATCTCTGTACTGTTGTCATACACCGCTGGCCCCGGCATGGTCGTGGGGCGCGAGAAGACGGAGCTCGCACCCCGAGCTTCAGAAGGTGCGCGCGCGCATGAAACACATTATCCTGTACCGGTACATTATATTATGAAGTTTTATACTTCCTCCGGCACAAATTACTTGCAACACTTTGTTTGGGCCACATAACTCGCCAGAACAGCCTTGGCTGCCTATGCAACCCCTACAGCGACAGAAAGCTCGCTTCAGCCGCTTTAATCTGAGCTATTTTGCCTGGAAAACCGCCCAGATGCCGATTTTCTAGCTTAAATCCAGTCTTGGGAACCCTGAATCTCAGCGGAAGAAAATGCACCAAAACCTGTAATTTTCGTGAGGACGGTGCCCGTTGAACGGCATCGCTCGCAGGGGTGTGCACGCGCCACGCAGCTGCCAGACACGTGCACCAGCTTAGGAGGTGCTAGTTCTATGGTGTAGGGATAGGTTACACGCATGGGAGGTGGGGTGCACCTGTGTGGTGCCTGAGTGC
>JAULBY010053260.1:0-11466 GCA_032358315.1 Ophiocytium majus
ACCACGACTGGTCCTAAGATTCCTGAGAACGGTTCCGACATTGTTTTGGACTATCAATACTACTTACCAAGAATTGACAAAGTTGCCTTAAACAAGAACAGAACATTTGAGGTAATCCAAGGTATTCCTTCCCTAACTCCAGTTGAGCCAAGAGATAAAGATGGTTCAATGACGATGTATATTCTTAATGAACCTGCTTACATGGCAAACACATCTGACATTCAAGTTCAGTATGTTGATAATCGCCGTTACACAATGAAAGACATTGGTGCAATTGATAAGCGTGTTGGAAATTTAGAATACTATACTTCATTAACATTATTAGAGCAATCAACAATCAACAAACAAGATTTGACAATTCTTGATAGCACAAATTTACCACGATTTAAAAATGGTATTCTTGTAGATTCATTTAAAGGTCACTCTGTTGCTGATGTTGGTGCTAGTGACTATAAGGCAGCTATTGACCCAACTATCCAAGAGTTGCGTCCATCATTTAACATTTCATCACATTTGTTAACATTTAGTGCCGCCAACTCTACAAATTATACATTGAATGGCCCATTATTAACTTCTAATGCTACACATAGTTTATTTGTTAATCAAAACAAAGCATCAAAAGCTTTGAACATTAACCCATTCAATGTAACAAACTATTTGGGTAAAATTCAATTAGACCCAGCGTCTGATGTTTGGATTGATACCGATAAACAACCTGATGTCCTTGTTAACTTACAAGGTGACAAAGATGCTTGGAATTTAATTACTCAAAATGTTTACAATTATGAGTGGGGTGATTGGAACACTTATTGGTCTGGCACAAGTGTAAGTGGTGCAGTTGAAAGTAATGCAACTCTATTTGGTGGTCGTGGTCGTCAAGCTACTGGCACACAATACATCACCACATCAAATGCACAGACTCGTTCAGGCGTATTATCAACAGTAGTTCCATCAACCATCACTCAATCTTTGGGTGACCGTGTTGTTGATATATCTATTATTCCTTACATGAGAACTCGTGGTGTATTGTTTGTTGGTTCTGATTTTAAACCAACCACTACATTATACTCATTCTTTGATAATACTGATATCAACAAATATGTGGCTCGTGCTAATAAATTTACATTGGCATCAAACAATTTAAGTTACAATACTTCAATTGGTAGTCCAGAAGTAGTTAATGTTAGCAATACTGCTACTAGCACAACTAATGCTACAGCGTTTGTTGTTCGCACATCTAACACAGAAGTTTTTGTAGTTAACCTTAATCCATCAACATTGTTGAATGGCGCAACCATGAATTTGGTTGGTCAAACAACAGGCACAAGTTATAAGATTAACGGATATGACCATTACTCTGGTACTGCCGCTTCTGCAACATCTTCTACAATCGTGTTATCAGTAGATGCTGAAAATGCAAATAACACTTCAACCTATGCTGGTCTACCAATCTACATTGTATCTGGTACTGGTGCTGGTCAAGTTGCAACAGTTTCTTCATATACTACTGCTACAAGAACAATCAATCTTGTTGGTACATGGACTACAACTCCTGATACTACATCAATCTACTCAATTGGCAATCTAAGAACTACACAAGCGGGCGATATTGCTGGTGTATTCAATATTCCAAATGGTACATTTAGAATTGGTGAAAAGAATTTCCGTTTAAATGATAGTTCAACTGGTGATATTCCATCATCTTCAACAAACGGTGATGCCACATTCTATGCACAAGGTATTTTAGAAAAGACTGAAAACACTATTATCTCAACAACTGTTCCTACAATTCAAAGAGCAGCTGTAACAGATAGTCGTGTGGTTTCTTCTACAACAACTAGAGAAGTTGTTACTGGTTATTATGACCCACTTGCACAAACATTCCTTGTTTCTTCACAGAACTATCCACAAGGTATTTTCTTAAGCAAGTTGCGTTTCTGCTTCAAGTCTAAAGATGACACACAACCGGTCACAATACAAATTAGACCTGCGGTAAATGGTTACCCATCTTCATCAGTAATTTATCCATACTCAACTGTTGTATTGAGTCCTGATAAAGTTAAGACAACTCAATCTCCTGATTTGAATGATCCAACCAAATACACAGAGTTTGAATTTGATGCACCAATCTACTTGCAACCTGGCGAACACGCATTTACTGTAATCTCCAACTCACTCAAATATGAGATTTGGGCGGCTGAAATTGGCAAGTTAGATGTTGTTGCTGGTAAACTAATCTCTGAGCAACCATATGGTGGTTCATTATTCTTATCACAAAACGGTTCTACATGGACTGCTGACCAGAATAGTGATATGATGTTCCAATTGTTTAGATATACTTTTGATACTGCAACACCAACAATTGCACAATTTAATGTTACTGCACCAGCGTCAAATACACCATTTGACTTAACATCATTGATGGCATCGGATGTTGTTTTACCTAATACATCTATTACTTACACATTTAACTCTGAGAAGTCAACTGGTGGTATGACTGGCTTCCAAACAATCACGCCTTTAACTGATTATCCGATGACTGATGGCTATGGTCGCCGTGTATTAAATCCAACAACTGGTAATTTGTCGTTCTCAGTTAAGGCTACCCTTTCAACACTAAATGCCGATATTTCTCCATTCATGGATATCACACGATATGGTATGTTAGCAGTTGAAAATATTATTAATGATTTGCCACTAAGTAACTCACAGATTACTTTGGCAAGTGGTGGAACAGGATACTCAACAAATGCCAATGCTACTGTAACTATTACAGGTGGCGGAGGTTCAGGCGCAACTGCTGCTGCCGTTGTGACCAACAATGTTGTTACCTCTATCTACTTGACAAATACTGGTTCTGGTTATGAAACATCTCCAACATTTACATTGACAGATGCTAATACAACACCAGGTACTGGAGTAACAATCAGTTACAACGGTGAAGATAAGAAGTCTGGTGGTAACTCTAATGTTCGATACATTACTCGTAGAGTTACATTGGCAGACGGATTTGATTCAGGCGACTTGCGTGTTTACTTGACCGCATACAAACCAACTGGTTCAAACATTCGTGTTTATTACAAACTGTTGTCAATATCTGATGCTGATAATTTTGAAGATAAATCATGGCAGTTAATGACTGAACTTGGTAACGCAAACTTTGCTTCAAATAATCCGTCTGATTATCGTGAATTGTCATACGCACCAGGTTCTGGCGGCACGGCTAATAATTCTGTATCTTACACATCTGGTTCCACATCTTACTCCAAGTTTAAGACATTCTCTATTAAGATTGTTATGACTGGAACTGATACTACTGATGTTCCTAAGATTCGTGATTTCCGTGCAATTGCTTTACCAACAGGTAATTAATCATGTTTGCTAAAGTCAAAGACCACAATAACTTAGTTCGGGATATGCACTCCAAGGCTGTTCTAAATACAGACAAAGATGGTTTAAGAAGTTACTTGGAACAGAGAGATTTAGCAAAAAAAGAACTGTTTGAGAAAACAGAAACTAAACAACGCTTAGCAAAAATAGAAGAAGAAATGGCAGAAATAAAATACCTATTGCGTGAGATTGCTCAAGGGAGTAGATAATGTCTATTAATCAAATCTCAACGGCCAATACCTTTCAACAATGGTTGATTGCTACACAGGCTTTAATTACTACTGCCAATCTCCTGACGGATGGTAACGGACAGACTTTTGTTGCCAATACAATCCTTGAAGTTTCAGGAACAGGTGCTACACTTAATGTAAGAACCTCTGCTGGCATCAATGTTCTGTATGCAAACACATTAACTGTATCTGGTAATACCACACTTGCTAATGCAACGATTACATATGGTAATTTCACTACTGCCAATGTAATCACATTAGCTGGTTCTGCAAATACTGCCGTTTACGCAAATATTACAACTGCACAGGCAGCCGCAACTTCTGCTGGTTCTTATGCGAATAGTGCTTTCTTAAAAGCCAACACTCCAAGTTATACTGCTAACTCAGCTGCCAGTTACGCAAATGGTGCTTTCACAGCTGCAAATAATGCTACCGACCAGTCGGTTGCGTTTGCTATAGCATTAGGTTAATATAAATACATCAATAAAGAATAGAGGATTCCTTCAATGGCAAACACTTTTAAAAATTACTTTCTGAAGAATGCTAACACCACTTCTCAGAACGCATATGTGGCTGGCGCTGGTGTGCAAGCAACCATCATCGGTATGACAATTGGTAACACAACTACTTCTCCTATTACGGCGAATGTGACCATTGTTTCTGGTGGCACAACATATTTCATGTTACAGTCTGCAACAATTTCCAACGGTGGTGCATTAGTACCAATCGGTGGCGACCAAAAATTGGTTATGGAAGCAGGTGATTATATGCAAGTTCAAACATCAGCCGCAAACTCTGCTGATGTAATCGTATCGGTTCTGGAGATAGCATAATATGTCATACCTTGGCAATCAGCCTGGCGTAGGAAGTTTCATTGTTTCTACCGAAAGATTCAATGGTACCGGTTCTTGCACACAGTTTACAATAACACAAACTGGCATCCAAGATGCTAACGTTGTTGATGTTATCGTAAGTAGCGTACCGCAAGACCCAATTAACTCGTATTCTATTGCCAACGGTGTAATCACATTTACAGAAGCACCTCCATCAGGTACTCAAAATATTATTGTTCGTTATCGTGCAACCACGGTAATCACATATGGTAATATTACTGGTTCACAAATCTCTGACGGAACAATTACTGCTTCTAAATTAGCAGCTGGTGTCGGTGGTGATCCTGCCGCTGGTTCATATGCTAACTCAGCTTTCTTAGTTGCAAACGGCGCAGCCTTTGTTGCTAATACAGATTTTACTGGAGTGACTGTTTCTGCTGGTACATATGGTAGTGCTACAGCTATCCCAAGTATCACTATTGCTGCTAACGGTCGTGTAACTGCCGTTACAACTGCGGCTGCAAGTTCAGACCCTCTACCAAATATTTTAATGTTATCAGGAATGTAAAAAATGGCACAAGCATATAAAGTTTTAGGACAAATCAGTCCAACTGCAAATACTTTGTCGAATGTATATACAGTACCAGCATCAAACTCGGCTGTTATTTCGACTATCACTATTTGTAATCAAACGGCAACTAATGCCTCATACTCAATCGCAGTTGCACCGTCAGGCGCCGCAGACAATGTAAAACATTACCTCATTCGTGGTGGTGTAGTACCTGCAGCCGACTCAATTGGCGTAACACTCGGTATTACCGTTGGTGCTACTGACCAAGTTCGTGCAAATGCTAGCGTAGCTAACATCTCATTCAATGTCTTTGGTTCTGAAGTTTACTAAAGATGGGAATCAGGCGGTTAGGTAGGCCAGAGAACTACAACTACCCAATTGGATTAAGAGCACAAACAACAACAATCAATTATTTGATGGTTGCTGGTGGTGGAGGTGGTGGTTGGAATCTTGGCGGTGGCGGCGGTGCTGGAGGATTAATTGCCGGCACTACAAATTTAACTGGTGGTAGTTATTCAATTACTATTGGTGGTGGTGGAGGCGGCCGTTCTTCAACAGGCGGCAAAGGCACAAGCGGTTCAAGCACAACATTTACAGGACTTACAACTTGTGTAGGTGGCGGAGGCGGCGGCAGTCGTCCAAATAATGATGGTTATGCAGCTGGTGCTAACGGCGGTTCTGGTGGCGGCCACGCATTTGATTCACCAGCGTCATATTCAACAGGAACTCCAAGCCAAGGTTATGGCGGTGGTGGAGGCGATGTCAAAGGGCCGGGATATTCGGCAGGCGGCGGAGGCGGCGCAGGAGGTGCTGGTTATCCTGGTACTCCTTCTAATGGCGGTGGCGAAGGCGGAGCAGGAGTAGCGTCATCAATATCTGGTTCATCATTGTATTATGCTGGCGGTGGTGCTGGCGGAGTTGAAAATGTTGGATATGGTGGTGGCGGTGGCGGAGTTGGTGGAAATGGCGGACAACCAAACGTAAGTCCCGGAGGTAATGGTACAACGAATCGAGGAAGTGGAGGTGGCGGTGGAGCCAGCACACAACCATATGGCACCGCATATGATGATGGTGGTAATGGTAGTTCTGGTGTTGTAATTATTTCTTATGCTGGTTCACAAGCTGCTTCAGGTGGAACAGTCACTTCATCTGGTGGAAACACCATCCATACATTTACAGGTGATGGCACCTTTACTGCTAATAATAGCGGATATTTTATCAATTAAAAATTATGGCAGATTACGAAAAGTCTTTCTCAACATCCAGTTTTAGACCAGCAGGTTTTGCATATCCTGTGGGATTAGCATCGGCAAATTCTGCCATGTCAGCAACATCAAACACCTCTGTTGATTATCTTATAATTGCGGGTGGCGGTGGCGGAGGTAACTGCAACGGTGGCGGTGGCGGTGGTGCAGGCGGTTATAGAGAAGGTTTTGTAGTATTAAACCCATCAAATTCATACACAGTCACAGTAGGTGCTGGCGGAGCCGCTCCTACAGGAAATGATACTGGAACTAATGGTGGTGATTCCGTTTTTAATGCCATTACTTCTGCTGGTGGCGGTGGCGGTGGATTTGAAAGCACAGGTCTTAATGGCGGCTCTGGTGGCGGCGGTGGTGGCGGTGTAGATGGAACTACTGGAACTTCTGGTGGCATTTCAAGCCCTACTACATCTCCAACACAGGGAAATTCTGGTGGTAGAGGTTACCTGCAATCAGGAGTAAGTCGTGCAGCTGGCGGCGGTGGTGGTCCTGGTGCAGCAGGTTCTAATGCAACAACAAATGGTTATCAAGGTGGAAATGGTGGAAATGGTACTGCTTCTAGTATTTCTGGTAGCTCTGTAACTTATGCTGGCGGTGGCGGTGGTGGTGGTCGTCAGCAATACACATCAACAGTAGGTGCTGGCGGTTCAGGTGGTGGTGGCAATGGTGGTTTAGGTAGTAATGCAACTTCTGGAACAACCAACCGAGGCGGCGGAGGCGGAGGCGGTGGTGTTGGTGGTCCTTCTGGTGGAATTCAAACAGTTCCTGCGCCAGGTGGCTCAGGTATAGTAATCATTCGTTACTTAGGTTCTCAAGCTGCTACGGGCGGAACAATTACATCGTCTGGTGGTTACTCAATACATACCTTTACTGGTGACGGTACATTCCAGTTCAATTCGTTTTCAATCAATTAATCCATGAATAACACAAGACAATTTTCATTATTCAATATGCGACCAGAGGGTTATCAATTTCCTGTGGGATTAAATATAGGCCCAGCATTATCAGTTGACTATCTTGTAGTTGCTGGTGGAAATAGTGGTGGTCTTTTTGGTGGCGGTGGTGCTGGAGGGTTTTTAGCATCTTCAACAACTTTAACATCAGGCGGTTCATATCAAGTTACAGTTGGTGGCGGCGGTTCTTCAGGAGCAATTGGTAGTAATTCTTCTATTGTTGGTGTTGTAACAACCTTAGTTGCAGTTGGTGGTGCTTCCACAACCGGCGGATTAAATAATAATTTTGGTGATGCTGCACCATCAACACAAGGCAGCCAAGGCGGTCAAGGTAAAACAGATGGCGCTACCTATAATTCTGGTGGTGGAGGCGGTGGTGCTGGCGGAGTTGGTGGAAATTCAGCCGGCCTTGGAGGTTCTGCTGGTATTGGTGGTAATGGTTTAACTTCATCACTTTCAGGCGCATCAACATATTATTCAGGCGGTGGCGGCGGCGGCGGAGATGCTCGTTCAAGCGGAGTTTATGGAAATTACGGTGGGCCTGGTGGCGGCGGAACAGGCGGTTCATATCCAAACAGTTGGAATGGACAAAGCGGAACTACTAACACGGGCGGTGGCGGCGGAGGTGCTGGGTACACGGGTGGTGGATATGGTTCACAAGGCGCCGGTGGTTCTGGTATCGTAATCATTCGTTACGCTGGTTCACAAGTTGCAACCGGTGGCACAGTAACATCAGGTGGTGGATATACCATACATACCTTTACTGGTAGTGGTGTATTAGTGGCCAATTCAGCATATTCAATCAATTAATGAGAAAATAAATGAGTATTAAAAGATTAGGTCGCCAAAAAGGTAATGATTATCCATCTGGATTAAACCTTACAAGATATGGTAATTATCAAGTAACCAAATCGCTACGATTCAAGAGTGGTTCTTCAACCTATATGAATCGTACCGGGTCAAACACAACTGCAAAAACTTGGACATTTTCAGTTTGGGTAAAAAGAGGAAAAATATCTTCTGGTTATCCTACAATGCTTGCTGGATATAATGGTGATGAAAATTATGCAACTCAAATGTTCTTTAGTAGTGATGACACATTACAAATATACAATGTAATTGGTGGAACTTTAGGTAATGGTGGATATGCCGTAACTAATGCTAAATTTAGAGATACATCGGCATGGTATCATGTCATGTATGCAGTTGATACAACTCAATCAACAGCACCAGGCGCATTTAAAATTTATGTTAATGGAATTCAACAAACATTTAGTTCGTTTGGATATGGTGGTGGTACAAATCAAAACACATATATTAACTATACTCAAAGAGTTGGTTTAGATGCAGCTCCAAACACGGACTATTTTGATGGTCTAATGACAGAAGCTTACTTTGTTGACGGACAAGCTCTTACTCCAGCGTCATTTGGTGCAACAGACCCAATAACAGGACAATGGCAACCAATTGCATATACTGGTTCATTTGGAACAAACGGTTGGTATCTTCCATTTACAAATACAACTAGCACATTTACATTAGGTAATGATGCTGGTAACGGTAATAACTTTACAACCAACAATTTTAGTTTGACTGCTGGTGCAACATATGATTCAATGACGGATGTTCCAACATTGACAAATGCAAGTGCGGCCAACTATTGCACATTAAATCCTGTTGATATGCAATCTAGTGTATCCTTAACCGAAGGTAATTTAAAAGCTAGAGTGAGTGCTACTGGTGCTGGATATAAAGTTAGAGGAACTCAGCAATTATCAGGAAAAGTTTATTTTGAAGGAACAATTGGTGCTGTTGCTGGTGACATAGGATTACAATTTGGTATTTGTGATAGTAGTAATTCTATAACAGGATTTAATTCAGACCGAAGAAATGGTTTTTATTATAATGCTAGCGATATGCGAAAAATGGTTGATGGCGTTCCTACTGTTATTGGTAGTGGAGCTGCCACAGCAGGTGATGTAATTGGATTAGCATTTGATATGGACGCCAACACATTTTCAATTTATAAAAATAATTCTGCCTTATTATCAAATCAAGCTTTTACTAATGATGTTAAATTTGTTCCATGGGTTGACATTTATAGAAATGACGCTACGGATGCAGGTTTTACACTTAACTTTGGCCAACGACCATTTGCATACACTCCGCCAACAGGATTTGTAGCACTCAATACATACAATTTGCCAGACCCATCAATCAAAGTTGGCAACAAACATTTTGACGCTAGATTGTTTGACACACAAAGTGGTAGTTATCCAAAAAGCGTTTCAGGTTTTGCATTTCAACCTGATTTTATTTGGGCTAAATCCAGAAATCAAGCATATCCTCATTATCTTTTTGATACTGTTCGTGGAACTGGAATTAAAACTTTAAGTTCCAATACAACTGATGCAGAGGGTGATGGAACAACTAGTATAAGTAGTTTTGATTCTGCTGGATTTACTATTGCAGCTGGTGACGGACTTGGATATACTTCGGCAGTAGCATGGGGATGGAAAGGTGGCGGCACAGCGGTAACAAATACTGACGGCACTATTTCAAGTCAAGTGTCAGTTAATAAAGTCGCAGGATTTAGTATTGTTACTTGGACAGGAAACGGAACAATAGGTGCAACAGTAGGACATGGTTTAGGTGCAACACCTTCCATGTTTATTGTTAAACAAAAAAGTGCGGCTGGAGAATCTTGGGCAACTTATCATGTTAGTCTTGGCGCAACAAAATATTTAGACTTAAACGGAGCAGCTGGTGTATCTACATCAATTAGTCGTTGGAATAATACATCACCAACAAGTTCAGTATTCTCACTATATAATGACGCCGCAACTAATGGTAACGGTTCAACTTATATTGCATACTGCTTTGCACCAATTGCTGGATACTCCGCATTTGGTAACTATACAGGTAACGGTTCAACTGATGGCCCATTTGTATATACAGGATTTAAGCCAAAATATTTAATGTTTAGATATGCTGCTGGTGACCAGTGGCATATTTTAGATACAACCCGAGCAGTTAATAATCCTGCAACTTCATCTGTTTTATTTGCTAATACAACTGGTACTGATACTGATTATAGTGCTTATCCAATAGACCTTATTTCTAATGGATTCAAAATTAGAGAAAGTGCTCCATTTGGTAATGAATCAGGTGGTAATTATGTTTACATGGCTTTTGCTGAGTATCCATTTAAGAATGGCAACGCTGCCATCTATAATATCAATTAAAACAAACATAAATAGACCATTAAATAAAAGGTTAAGATATGGCATTAAATAGAATAAACGCAGACTCAATCGCAGACGGTACCGTTATTGCTTCTGATATTGCGGATAACACAATTACTGTTGCAAAGATTACTTCAGGTGCATTTGCGACTTTGACTTCTAATGCAAACTCTGCTTTTGTGCAAGCAAATTCTGCTTTCATCCAAGCAAACGCCGCATTTACTCAAGCAAACACAGCAGCATCCACAGGCAAAGCAATTGCCATGTCTATCGTATTCGGTTAAAAAAGGAAAATTAAATGGCAGCCCCAAATATTGTAAACGTCGCAACCATCAAAGGCAACACCAACGTTGCAACACTTGGTGCGACCACAGGTAACATTGTAACAAACGCAGCAGCTTCTGGCAAAGTATTCAAAATCAATACTGTTATTCTATCAAACTTTGATGGTTCAACTGCCTATGATGCTACTCTCACATTGTATTCTGCTCGTGCAGGTGCTACTAAGAACTTAGTTAGTACCGTGTCCGTACCAGCAGACGCCTCTTTGGTTGTTTTAGATAAGACAACTGCTATCTACATGGAAGAAGGCGACATTCTTGCAGGTTTTGCTTCAGCAGCCAGCAAGATTGATGCGATGGTAAGTTTCGAAGAAATTTCTTAATTACAATTTGACATATGACTAAAAGATACACCGGCGGTGTAGTTTCATCCTCGTTGCCCACAGTTAATGCAGCTGGTGCTTCAGGTGTATTCAATCTATCGCAACAAGCGGATGCGGCAGCAAAGAACAATTGGCCTCCATTTAAGGTAGAGAAGTCACTACGATTTCGTGCAAACTCATCAACAAATTTAAGTAGAACAGTATCCACTTCCGGTAACCGTCAACAATGGACATGGAGTGGTTGGGTTAAACGAGGCAACCTATCATCTTTTCAATTTTTGTTAAGCACAGGTACAGCAGGTTCAAGTGATGCTTCCA